>JAKOGI010000098.1:0-77500 GCA_029747015.1 Carnegiea gigantea | reverse complement strand
CATCACTGTCACCCACGTACAAATACCCACGCTCATCATTCCCCTTTAAAAACATCCTCAAAATCACCATCCCCCTATAATTCCATTACCATCCCTCGATCATGCTTTAAACTGTACCACAATTTATGTACAGTCAAAACATCGCTAGTAATCTCGCTCACCATTCTTCGCACCTCCTCCAACCTCACACCCTCTTGGAGCACGATACACTTCATCCAACCCCCCACATATGTTACTTTTCTAGCTCCACCATCGTCTAACTTGCCCCCATAACACATACACAACCACCTTTCTTCCGCTACCACTGCCTCCCATAGCAACACCATCCCCATTCATTTTTACTAGACGTCATAACACTGACTACCGTACTACTGTACCACTGTATCGATCAACAACCTTCCCAATTATCCTGCACATCAAACAATAACAGTTTCTGGTTAGTGCAACCAATACTGCATCCTCCACAACACACAAGTATATAATAAGAGTCTCCAACACCACTGTTCTCTGTTACCTATTCAGTACACTACGTTTACCACAGTGAACACTATATTTTCCCTGGTTCAACAGTGCGCCATTCTCATTCAATATCAGTGTCAACTACATCATCTTCCTTTCATCACAATAACACCATATCCCACCCTCCAACATGGCCACCATGCAATTGGGTCTTTAGTCAACAACATTAATGATACCTTGGTAAACGGTGACTAATAGCATGGTACACATATTACCCCAGACATTTACCCTTCCTACACCCTAAATCATTCACCAAAATCTCATTCTACAAACCAAAATCGTAAATTTCAAATAATATGTAACATACCTTATGTTTACCACTTTGCTTGAAGGCATCTACCAACATCAGACGCCCAAACCCTTCCACCTCTGACTTCATGGCTGACCTCCAATGTTAGGTTTCCACCATCACTAAACACTGCAGGCTCACCTCCAGCCGCCCTCTGCACTTTCCCTCCCCTACAGGTACGCACCTTGCCTCAACCCCCTTCTTCTCCCATAACCAAGCTGCCTTCTACAATTGGGGCTAGATTTCCTTCAATGTTCATGCATAATTGCTCACTACTCCAGGATTTAGGAGTACATTCAACTTTGGAGAGAGATTGAGAGATGGAGAGAGAGCGCAGGTTTGAACTCCACACAAAACCCTCACTCTTTCCCCTTGCCTTTGCTCCCTCTGTTGTTTATAGGTTTTTGAGGAGAAAGAAAGTGAGTGAGGTACAAGGAGGAGGGTGGGGTATTTTCATTAAGGGTATTGTGGTCATTTTACTTTATTTTGCTTTTTCTCCTATTTGGTTTTCCCTCCAAAAGCAACACCCATTTGTTGCAAAAAAAATGGGTTTGTTGCATGCCACTTAAAGCATAACCCACTTGTAAATTTCCCTAAAAACTACGCCCTACATGTATTTTTTTCTGCAAGACTCTGCCTTCTATCTCTCTTTTCTCTTTCTCTTTCTCTGTGAAAAGTCTTCCAGTGTGTGGCGTGATATCATCAAAGCAGAGTGAGGCACATTTTTCTTTCGTATGGAAGGCTGCAGCATTAAATCACCAAAGAAGAGTGAGAAACTTCATCACAAACCATCCACTAAGCTCCGTAAGACTCTACCTTCTATCTCTCCTTTCTCTTTCTCTTTCTCTATGAAAAGTCTTCCAGTGTGTGGTGTGACATCATCAAAGTAGAGTGAGGCACATTTTTCTTTCCCCGTGAAAGGTTGCAGCGTTAAATCATCAAAGAAGAGTGAGACACTTCATCACAAACTGTAACGCCCCCAACCCTAGGTTAGGAGTGTTAACGTTGTACTTTATTTTTCTTTAAATTCTGGGACGAAACAGACAGAGTTTTCCCTAAAAACTGACCGTTTCCCAGGTTTAAAGCCTTACATTAAATTCCCTGCAATTAAACGCAATAATAAAACCAACTCAATGGCTACCCGCTGGAGTTCATGGCTCTACAGACCACCCGTCCGGAGCATATCAACCAGCGCAGCTCAATACTAAAACAATGGAACAATAAAAGTACAACTCCACGAACTACGCGACCGGAGTACTGGGGTTACATCCCAACTATAAACAACCTTAGCTAAACGATGATCGGCTCACATGGCCGTATGGAGCGACTCTAGATGATATGCAATACAGGCACACAAGGACTTAAATTACATAACAATAAACCATACATCACAATACAACTTGCAGCTCACATGAAAGGCATGTAGCTTTATCCCTAGGACAGCAGTAATCCATCTCGGCTTACTTGGCCCGACCTTTACCTGATATTTCATAAACCTAGGAAGAGAACAACAATAATAGGTGGGAATGAGCAACAATCGCTCAATGGATAAACCCCCTCTCCCAAAACAGTACTTCAAATGCAAGAATAACTTACAAAAGTTATTCGTAATTCCTTCCCTCGAAGAACTCACTTACCTTATAGTATATTTAAACCACAAAGCAAAGAAAATAGCGGTCGTTCCAACAGCTTAAACTCTAAAATAGCCATGCTCAATAAATTTACCATAAGAAATTCATATAAACTCATAAATTCAATGAAAGGAAAGGGTTTTAACCTTAAACACCACTTGTTGGGATTCCTGTTATGAAAGGCTTATTTTATTTCATATAATCTATAACGTAAAGAGCCATTAAAATGCATTGAATGTTAACATTGCACATTGAACAATAAACAATAAACACTGAATATTAAACTTTACATGTTGAACAATAAATAATGAATATTGAACATTGGACATTGCACCTTGAACATTGGTCATGGAACATTAAATTCGCATGAACTGTGAATTCGTAAAAACTGTGAACAACACCTAGTGGACGTTGATTATTAAATATTAAACATTGAACCTTAAACATTGGACACTGAACATTTATTAATTTCACTATCCCATATAGCAACAGTCTACATACATGAGTAGGTGTCTTTGATAAGACGTAGAACAATAATCATAAAATAGAACATATAACCATGTCACGTGGGTAGTGAACTAATAATATAGCAATATAAACTTTGAATTTCACTGGACTCTGCTTTAAATCACATGTTTGTTTATTAAAAGTATGATGCTTTATAAATCATCATATGCACTGGAAGTCCCCTTGGCCTGGTTTTTCTACCAGTTAACGGGCTTATAACATGTGACTGTGACTCTACTACCAGTTGGCAGAACTATACGGCATATGCATTTTAAATTTCTTCCTATTGACTGGACTATGAGACATTAAACTTTGAAACTTATGTCTGTTGGCAGAACTATAAAACTTTGAACTTTGAATCATGGAATCACTGAACTTTGTATTCTCCGCCTTCTGGCAGAACATTGAATCACTGAACTTGAATTTCTGCCTTCTGGTAGAACAATGAACATTGAACTTTATATTTTTGCCTTCCGGCAGAACAATGAACATTGAACTTGAATTTCTACTTTCTGGCAGAACAATGAACATTGAACTTTGAATTTCTGCCTTCTGGCAGAACAATGAACATTGAACTTGAATTTTTGCCCTCCGGCAGAAGAATGAACATTGAACTTGAACTTCTTATGTCAACTTTAATAAAGGATACTGGGTTGCCTAAGTCAACTATAATAATGGATACAACGTAATCGAATGCTTACTACTTAAGTCCTTTCTTAAAAAAATTCCTAGACTTGTTAACTGGCCGCTTGCCTCAATCAATTAAGCAGTCCGATGCTTTAAGATTATTTTGTGGCCAATGACTTGTCAATTAAATAGGCAACCGATAAACATTTAGAGACACTTTGAAATCAATGTCATCCCATGCATTCATTAATTCAGGAGAAAAGGATTTCACATAGCACGTATAGTCACGTCATGAAATCATATCATCAACCAATTCCCCAACTATAGCGCAACCCACACCATTGAAATCGATGCAATCATTTGATTTACTTTTCAATTTTCTCTGTTCAAGTTTCCTAAATTATGGACATTTCTATGTAATCATACAAATAATATCGTTAAGCATATAACTACTATCAACAGAGGAGGTATCGTTAATTTAAGCTTTATACATATAAACAATACCCATCACTATAAACATATAATCGTTATAAAAGTTCAAGTAGTGTACATTCATATAAAGTTTGTCGAATAATGATATCATTTATTGTTAATTCGTATACAGTCGCCAAACCCATAACATTATCGTTTCTATGCATTCACTACAAAGAGATACATATAATCGATAAACTTTTGTTCAGTACGAACAACTTATATATTCGGCATCTTTCAGTTTACTTGACAATTCCTCAATTATCGATCATCAATGGACTTTTAATAAATTTTCAATAATCAATATACTTTCAATAAACTTTCAATAATCAATAAACTTTGAATAATCAATATACTTTCAATAAACTTTCAATAATTAATAAACTTCCCATAAACTTGTAATAATCGACATATTTTCAATAAACTTTTAATAATCGATAACCTTTCAGTAAACTTGCAATAGTCAATATACTTTCAATGATCAATAAACTCTCAATAAAATTAACAGTTGTCAATAAACCTTCCTTGAATTATTAGTGATTAAGTCGAATTGAACCTAAGCAAATTATAATCAATAAACCTCAACGAAAGTAACAATAAACAATAAACTTTCACTAAAATTAGCAATAATTAGGAGGAAGAGGAAACTTACCTTGCCTCCAAGCTAAAGGACCCGTTTTTAGGGTTTTGACTTGGGTTGGCTCGGTGTGGGCTCAGTTCAGTCTTTTGTTGTCCTGCTGCCTCTCTCTTCCCCTGCCGTCTCTGCTCGCCGCCATGTCGCCGGCATCCGACGAGAGTGACCGTGCTGGTGGCGGTCACGTGGGGTCGAGGTCCCCAAACCCTAACCCACGACCTCCTTTTATCGCCCTCTGCCTCTCTCTATGACTCAGGCTCGGGCGTCGACTGGGGTGGGGGACGGTCGGGCGTGCGTCGGCTAGTCGCCAGCGGCCCCACCTCCCGTCCCTCACTCTCTCCCGGTGCTTGTGTGACTGCGGGGCTGGGGGTCAAGAAGCCTCCCTTTTCGCGATCTGCTTCCTCCCCCAATAGAAACAGGGGCTTCGGCCCCTTTGATATATATATTTTTTCTTTTTTCTTTTTCTTTTGTTTTGGATAATTACCTCGTCACATCATAATTAATACGAGCTTATCCACTTATCACGTCCTGATTAATACGAGCTTATCCACTTGTCACATCATAATTAATACGAGTTTATCCACTTATCACATCATAATTAATGCCCAGGGTTCGATTCAATAAATTGTAGGACTAGTCCCGAGGCTCACCAGTCCAGTCATATTCGGAAATCTACTCACATTGAGTGCCCGATAATAATCCTCCATAACAATAAAATAAGAATAATATTCTTTTTAATAAAAACAGTACTTAAGCGAGCACGTCGATATTATTTCCATTTATAACGATATAATCGGCTTAACGAAGGGGAATAAAAATCTCGGATGTTACATCCTCCTCCCTTTAAAAGAATTTCATCCTCGAAATTCCAGGGTATATGGTTAAGCCACCCACGCATGCGCATACGCATGGTATGCTCTACATACTTCTGAACATAAGCAGAAAATCTGCTTTATAATGAATTAAAAACAAGAAGTACTTATAGAAGCCAATCTCCATCTTGCTAACTGTTCAAGTGTCTATTCAGGCGTTGAGAGTAAAGCACATTGGGAAAAGGCAATTAGGTTGACGTGGAAAGCATATTAAACTTGCTCTTGCAAGGAACACAGACTCTGAGTCATCTAACGACTAATTATATCGAGGCAAGTAACTCTATGTACCTGCATCGCCTTGAGTTGGCGTCCCAAGGGTGTGACATCAGGTAATAACCCTTAAGGGTCGTACGTAGATAGTTTCATTCTAAAACATAGATTTAAATCACTTTTGGGCTTAGAACGGTTATCCTTGTGATCCCAATGACACTCTAGAATGATAAGGGTATCATACAACATCACATAAGTTTGCTTTGGTACAATGACAGTCCATGGAATCAATGATTTAGAGTTTGCAGCCCAAAAGTCATATGCAATGAAGGGTTACGACAAAACTTCTATATGATCTTGAGTTCAACCATTATATATAAGGTACTCGTGAACAAGTACGTATGTAGACATGTCTCAGGAAATGGTAGGGATAACATGCAAAAGGGTGTCATGTTTTGCCCACCAGAAAACCGGATGGGAGAGAAATCCAAACCCAATGGCTAGGGTATAGTGGGATAGCATTGGCAGTAGGGCACTGTCCATAGTTTTCTATGAAATCTACCATGTATTACATAAAGCTCATCATGTAATACATAATGCAAAATGGCTCAGTCACATTAGGCCAGATACTCATTTGAACCTTGTGAGGGGTTATTTTCCACATATTCATACACATGCTCTGAGAAATGCACATTCAAGTAGGGTCACAAGTACGTTAGCATGTGGTATGGCCAAAGCATAAAATATGCAAGGTAACCGAGTGCGACTGTAAATTCCTACATTCACTATATATTTCCACTAGATATATGAGCAACTGGCCACTCTGTCATTCATAAGAACATTGGTCTGAGTTTAGATACAAGATGTGTAACTCCTTTTCAATTGGCATACCATTCAATGATGCATACAGAGGGAAGCATTTAAATATTAAGGGCCATAGTTGGGCAATCTTACTATGAACTAAGTGCGCAGCCAGACATTCAGCCCCAATAGAATGATCAAATACTATATATTGGTTAGCCAATGATGACTCCATGAAGCAACACTCATTTATTCGACTCAATAACATACCGATCAAATGCAAGTTAAACAAGCACCAAATGGTTCATTTCATAAACCGTCCACTTATAAAACATACAAGTGACCATCCATAGGATTTCGTGTAACTATATAAGCTTCTAGAATCCTCACATTATTCATATTGCTATAATTGTGCTTTAAAGCACATAGGCTCATAATAATGCTGCACAAAGGGCATCTATACAAGTATACTTGATTGTAACCCTCATCTGCAAGCTAAGGTCACAGGTATGTCTTGAGGCTTGTCCACAAGCATTAAAATTTAGCCACCAAGCAACTAACTAGAGTAGAAACAATGACATCAATGGTCTTATAGGCTTACATTGAAGCTGTGCAATACATTTGTCCCTTAAGGGAAGTATAGGGGTTCGAGATACTCTTAGTACGGATGAGAAGGTTCTATCCATTACTATGAGGTATTCCAACTTCTGCACTTGGTATTAGTGCATAATCAATACTGTAAAGGCATAAATTCCTCACCTCGAGTAGTAGCGATGTGATACATGTGGCATAACAATTCCAAAGTCTGCCACACTCTTTCCTTTAGTACCACTGTAGGTGTATCAGGGTTGATATGACCAGTACATTATTAAGCCTATAATATGGATAGCGTTGCATGCCTAACGAGCATAATGCTGAACTAACTTATGGATAACAATAATTGCATGTTGAGATGCGAGGATGCCTCCCAACACACATATCCATCCAAATTAAGGCCACATCTGAGCGTTAATAACACTCATGCTGTCATGTACGCATATGAAGCGCTTGCTTAGTTCTCTTGACATGTACGTAACAATATTGGCAAGGATGCCACGTGAAATAATAGGGTATTACCCAAAATAACTTTCAGTCAGGAGAAATAATCATCAATCACTTAGCACTTGTCATTAACATATCAAGTAACATATGCATCTTGGCACGTAAGCATCCGGTACATTTAATTAGACTCCGAGACTCATGCTCATAAAATGTGGCTTGAATATCATTGCAATACATATGCACGTCTTTCACTGCAACAGTAAGGCTTCACTATGTAACAAGAAGGATCTTTCAATGCGAAGCAAAACTTTTAACTCACTAATTAGAAAGATCCTTGACTTTCAATGTCTCTAGGGTTCGATAGAAAGTGACTTGGCTGCTTCTAGCCCCTTTCCTACTAACCATTCAGCATGTCTGCTCGCTCCGTGGAGCCTGATGAGCAAATTATACCTCAGAGGCAAGGGTGAGCTTGGAACTCAAACATTTTCAGTTGTTCGAGTCCAAATCGAATGTACTTTGAACCTCTGCTTTAAATCACTAAAGCGTACATACCAGGTTAGCACCCAGTTCAATCACATGAACACAAATTATTCAGTCAGTGCTCTAGCAAGCGATCCATTCTTTCAATCGAGCGGCTTACTTAAGCCAGATATAGCCAGCTAAATACAATGACTTTCATAACAAAGCACATTTGCACAGAAAGGCACATCAAATAACACCTCATCATAAAGCATTCTTAGACAACTATATGCAATGCAAGACTTAGGTAACACCCTATGGTCGCAGGACCTTACTCTGATACCATCTGTAACATCCCCAACCCTAGGTTAGGAGTGTTAACGTTGTACTTTGTTTCTCTTTAAATTCTGGGACGAAACGGACAGAGTTTCCCCTGAAAACTGACCGTTTTCCAGGCTTAAAGCCTTACATTAAATTCCCTGCAATTAAACACAATAATAAAACCAACTCAATGGCTACCCGCCGGAGTTCACGGCTCTACAGGCCACCCGCTCGGAGCATATCAGCCAACGCAGCTCAATACTAAAACAATGGAACAATAAAAGTACAACTCCACGGACTAAGCGACCGAAGTACTGGGGTTACATCCTAACTATAAACAACCTTAGCTAAACGATGATCGACTCACATGGCCGTATGGAGCAACTCTGGATGATATGCAACACAGGCACACAAGGACTTAAATTACATAACAATAAACCATACATCACAATACAACTTGCAGCTCACATGAAAGGCATGTAGCTTTATTCCTAGGACAGCAGTAATCCATCTCGGCTTACTTGGCCCGATCTTTACCTGATATTTCATAAACCTGGGATGGGAACAACAATAATAGATGGGAATGAGCAACAATCGCTCAATGGATAACCCCCTCTCCCAAAACAATACTTCAAATGCAAGAATAACTTACAAAAGTTGTTTGTAATTCCTTCTGTTGAAGAGCTCACTTATCTTACAATATATTTAAACCACAAAGCAAGGAAAATAGCGGTTGCTTCAACAGCTTAAACTCTAAAATAGCCATGCTCAATAAACTTACCATAAGAAATTCATATAAACTCATAAATTCAATGAAAAGAAAGTGTTTTAACCCTTAAACACCACTTGTTGGGATTCTTGTTATGAAAAGCTTATTTCATTTCATGTAATCTATAACGTAAAGAGCCATTAAAATGCATTGAATGTTAACATTGCACATTGAACAATAAAAAATGAACACTTAATATTAAACTTTGCACGTTGAACAATAAATAATGAACATTGGACATTGCACATTGCACCTTGAGCATTGGTCATGGAACATTAAATTCGCATGAACTGTGAATTCGAAAAAACTATAAACAACACCTAGTTGACGTTGATTATTAAATATTGAACATTGAACCTTAAACATTAGACACTGAACAT
Organism: Carnegiea gigantea; assembly: GCA_029747015.1. Lineage (NCBI taxonomy): Eukaryota > Viridiplantae > Streptophyta > Magnoliopsida > Caryophyllales > Cactaceae > Carnegiea > Carnegiea gigantea. The sequence goes on along the minus strand of JAKOGI010000098.1, from coordinate 67,969 downwards.
TACACTGAACGTTTATTGGTTTCACTATCCCATATAGCGACAGTCTACATGCATGAGTAGGTGTCTTTGATAAGACGTAGAACAATAATCATAAAATAGAACATATAACCATGTCACATGGGTAGTGAACCAATAATATAGCAATATAACCTTTGAATTTCACTGGACTCTGCTTTAAATCACATGTTTGTTTATTAAAAGTATGATACTTTATAAATCATCACATGCACTGGAAGTCCCCTTGGCCTGGTTTTTCTACCAGTTAACGGGCTTATAACATGTGACTGTGACTCTACTGCCAGTTGGCAGAACTGTAAGGCATATGCACTTTAAATTTCTTCCTATTAACTGGACTATGAGACATTAAACTTTGAAGCTTATGCCTGACAGAACTATAAAACTTTGAACTTTGAATCATTAAATCACTAAACTTTGTATTCTCTGCCTTCCGACAGAGCATTGAATCACTGACCTTGAATTTTTGCCTTCTGGAAGAACAATGAACATTGAACTTGAATTTCTGTTCATTGAACTTGAATTTCTACCTTCTGGCAGAACAATGAACATTGAACTTGAATTTCTACCTTTTGGCAGAATAATGAACATTGAACTTTGAATTTCTGCCTTCTGGCAGAACAATGAACATTGAACTTTGAATTTCTGCCTTCTGGTAGACAATGAACATTGAACTTAAATTTCTGTCTTCTGGCAGAACAATGAACATTGAACTTGAACTTCTTATATCAACTTTAATAAAGGATACTGGGTTGCCTAAGTCGACCATAATAATGGATACGATATAATCGAATGTTTATTACTTAAGTCCTTTCTTAAAAGAATTCCTAGACTTGTTAACTGGCCGCCTCCCTCAATCAATTGAGCAGTACAATGCTTTAAGATTATTTCGTGACCAATGACTTGTCAATTAAACAGGCAACCGATAAACATTTAGAGACACTTTGAAATCACTGCCATCCCATGCATTCATTAATTCAGGAGAAAAGGATTTCACATAGCACGTATAGTCACGTTCTGAAATGATATCATCAACCAATTCCCCAACTATAACGCAACCCACACGATTGAAACCGATACAATCATTTGATTTACTTTTCAATTTCCTCTGTTGAAGTTTCCTGAATTATGGACATTTCTATGTAATCATACAAATATATCGTTAAGCATATAACCACTATCAACAGAGGAGGTATCATTAATTCAAGCTTTATACATATAAACAATACCTATCACTATAAACATATAATCGTTATAAAAGTTCAAGCAGTGTACATTCATATAAAGTTTGCCGAATAACGATATCATTTATTGTTAATTCGTATACAGTCGCCAAACCCATAACATTATCGTTTCTATGCATTCACTACAAAGAGATACATATAATTGATAAACTTTTGTTCAGTACGAACAACTTATATATTAGGCATCTTTCAGTTTACTTGACAATTCCTCAATTATCGATCATCAATGGTTTCAACAATCAATATACTTTCAATAAACTTTCAATAATCAATAAACTTTGAATAATCAATATACTTTCAATAAACTTTCAATAATCAATAAACTTCCCATAAACTTGCAATAATCGACGTATTTTCAATAAACTTTTAATAATCGATAACCTTTCAGTAAACTTGCAATAATCAATATACTTTCAATGATCAATAAACTCTCAATAAAATTAACAGTTGTCAATAAACCTTCCTTGAATTATTAGTGATTAAGTCGAATTGAACCTAAGCGAATTATAATCAATAAACCTCAACGAAATTAACAATAAACAATAAACTTTCACTAAAATTAGCAATAATTAGGAGGAAGAGGAAACCGACTTCGCCTCCAAGCTAAAGGACCTGTTTTTAGGGTTTGACTTGGGTTGGCTCGGTGTGGGCTCAGTTCAGTCTTTTGTTGTCCTACTGTCTCTCTCTTCCCCTGCCGTCTCTGCTCGCCGCTGTGTCGCCGGCGTCCGGCGAGAGTGACAGTGCTTGTGGCGGTCACGCGGGGTCGAGGTCCCCAAACCCTAACCTTCTCTCGCCCTCTGCCTCTCTCTCTGACTCAGGCTCAGGCGTCGACCGGGGTGGGGGGATGGCCGGGCGTGCATCGGCTGGTCACCAGCGGCCCCACCTCCCGTCCCTCACTCTCTCCCGGTGTTTATGTGATTTCGGGACTGGGGGTCAAGAAGCCCCCCTATTCGCGATCTGCTTCCTCCCCCAAAAGAAACAGGGGCTTTGGCCCCTTTGATATATATATATTTTTTTCCTTTTTCTTTTGTTTTGGATAATTACCTCATCACATCATAATTAATACGAGCTTATCCACTTGTCACGTCATAATTAATACGAGCTTATCCACTTGTCACATCATAATTAATACGAGTTTATCCACTTGTCACATCATAATTAATACCCAGGGGTCGATTCAATAAATTACAGGATTAGTCCCGAGGCTCGTCAGTCTAGTCATATTTGGGAATCTACTCACATTGAGTGCCCGATAATAATCCTCCATAACAATAAATAAGAATAATATTCTTTTTAATAAAAAAAGCACTTAAGCGAGAACGTCGATATTATTTCCATTTATAACGATATAATCGGCTTAACGAAGGGGAATAAAAATCCCGGGTGTTACGCAAACCATCCACCAAGTAGCACTTAAAGGTAATTTTGTTATGCAATTTATAAATAATCATCTGCTTCTCTGTTTTTTTTTCCTTGTGTTTTCTACTTTTGCCTTTTACAGGTTCTTTTGATAAATGACTTTATCCCGTCAGATAATGTCAACCTCATTGTTCCTCTCTCTCTATGCGGCTGTTAGATTTGTGGTAGAAGTTAAACTGTTGGCATAAGTGAAAGAGTAGTGCAACGAGATTTGCGCAACTCATTGTTAATAGTTTAACAAAGGAATCCTTGAAGGTAATTTGACTTCCCATGCCCTGTTCCTCCTCCGTTCCTCTTTTCTTTTGCTTTTTTTTTGGCTTAGATAATATCAACCTGAATCAAAATTTGCATCATTCTTGCTATTTGATTCAATCTGCCCTTCTTTTTTTTTTTTTTTTTGCGTGAAGGCTGCTTTTTTTGGGGCAAATTTATGCAATAATTTATTGTGTTTAACCTTTGAATGTATAATCCTTTCGGGTACGTCAATAGGTTAAGCTTGAATATTCCCAAGGCAAACTTCCCAAAGGCGAAAATTTTGAAGAAGCGAATTTGATTCAATATTGATTAACCTTTGAATGTTTAACCCTTTTGGGTGCATCAACGGGTTAACCATGAATCCTTCTAAGGCGAACTTCCCAAAGGCGAAAATTCTTAAGAGGCGAATTTGATTCAGCATCGGTTAACCTTTGAATATTTAACCCTTTTGGGTGCATCAACGGGTTAACCTTGAATTCTCCGAGAGTAAAATTCCCGAAGGCAAATATTATCCACAGGGTGAATTTTGATTTAATATCGGTTAACCTTTGAATGGTTAACCCTTTTGGGTACATCAATGGGTTAACCTTGAATTTCCTCCTAAGGTGACCTTCCGAAGGCGAAAGTTCTTAAGAAGCGAATTTGATTTAATACCGGTTAACCTTTGAATGTCTAACCCTTTTGGGTACATCAACGGGTTAACCTTGAATTTCCTCCTGGGCGACCTTCTGAAGGTGAAAGTTCTCAAGAGGAGAATTTGATTTAATGCTGGTTAACTTTTGAATGTCTAACCGTTTTGGGTACATCAACGAGTTAACCTTAAATTTCCTTCTAAGGCGATCTTCCAAAGGTGAAAGTTCTCAAAAGGCAAATTTGATGCAGTACCGGTTAAGCTTTGAATGTCTAATCCTTTTGGGTGCGTCAACGGGTTAACCTTGAATTTCCTCCTAAGACGACCTTCCAAAGGTAAAAGTTCTCAAGAGGCGAATTTGATTTAGTACCGGTTAACTTTTGAATGTCTAACCCTTTTGGGTACATTAACGGGTTAACCTTGAATTTCCTCATAAGGCAACCTTCCAAAGATGGAAGTTCTCAAGAGGCGAATTTGATTTAGTACCGGTTAGCTTTTGAATGTCTAATCCTTTTCGGTACATCAACGGGTTACCCTTGAATTTCCTCCTGAGGCAAATTTGACTGTTGAAGAGCCCTTGCTTGCATTTATGCCCCTTTTTTTCTTTGGTTCTCTAGTGCTTCCATGTCTAAGATTATTTTTTTCAGTCCTCATTCGATTGTTAAATTGCTACGACTGCCCCTGTGACAAGTCCTATAACTCAACTTTCTTTATTTTCGCTATTGATGCAGGGTCTATTCAAGATGGTCACTTTCATGGGCAAAACCACTAGCCGCCGACGCTATCTACACATCCAACCCAGTGAAAATAACGCAGATGGGGAAGAGACAAAGTTACCCATCTGCAATCCTATAACGTCCTTGTGCAAGTCTGATTGTGTTAGAGGTCCTCTCAGCTTTCCTTGGTGGTCCAAGGAGAATTTGAAGACAGGCAAAACATTTTTGCTCTCTACTTACATTAAAATAAAAGAGAATCTCCCCTTTTACCAATTGCTGCATCATGACATAGAGTCCGAGCTCAAATCATGGGCTAAGTTACCGTTGTATGGGGAATTTTCTTACAAGTCGCTTTATTGGAAGTGGTTAGAGGATATCCTCGTTCGTTGCAAGGATAAACTTACAACCTTTCATCTGTTTGGTGCGTTGTATGCTTCGCTTTTTCTTTAAGATCGGTGTTTGAACCTCATTCGAGCGGTATGCGAGTATTGGCGTCCCAAAATGCACACATTGCATACCTCTAAAGGTGAGGTGTCCCTCTCTATCTTCGATATTTACGGCTTCCTTAGGGTACCCTTCTCAAGGCGTCTTTATGATGAAGTTGTTCCTACTTAACAGGAACTCACAAGCAAGCTTTCGTTTCGTTGCACTTATCTATTCGTTGCTTACCACAAACATATGTAAGGTCGCAAGGGCAAGCTAACCATAGAGCAGTGGATTTCCTTTTGGTCTCGAGGGCGCAACAAGTACCATGTTTCTAAGAAGCCTGATCAACACAATAGAATCCCTCATCCAGGAATATTGTCTTCCTTCACTGACGCAGGAGCCCATGGATGGAGTGATTGTCAGGCCATTTTCGACAAGTTAGGAGTGGCCATTGGCCAACGTACTGAGACCTTTCTAGCTGCATTTCTTTCATGTTGGCTATGCACATTCATCTTGCCAGTTAGAGATACTGGCTGCATACATCCTGGCACTTTTAGCATCGCATCATTGATGGCATCAGGTATAGGTTATTGCCTCGCAAGGGGCATCAGGTATAGGTTATTGCCTCCCTACAGCAATCCTTATGAGTATCTACAAGGGACTCAACGAGCTCTTTCGTTCTTCACATCCTGGTAGAAGTGGGGGCCATTTTCCTGCTCATTTTCTTTACACTTGGTTAGCTAAAAACTTTGATGTATACGAGCTAGTTGGTGATGCTTCCTCCAATCTAGGCAGGGTGAAGTTTAGTGGCCTTGGTTGAGCCAAGTCGTTTCAGCCTGGAGAAGCCCGAGAACTCGTTGGTTTTGGGAGGGGCTTTCGCTGGCATTCATCCATCATTAATCGACTTAAGGAAACTCTCATGGATGAGGCCAGCTATCGAGGGCTGACTTTGGTTATTTTGTCAGCATTTATTCGAGTTTTGTCTCTTACCGTTGTGAAGACAACCTCGTCATGGAGCACTATTGCCCCGATCAATTCAGTAGCCAATTTGGTTTCTATCAGGATGTTCCTGCTGATCTGGACTTCGATAATCTTCTTGATCCGGAAACAAGGCTTCGCTATCATCACATGCTCACGCGCTATGGAACAGGGTCCCAAGTCTTACTTTCTGGGCGATGTAATTTACTCGAGAGGAATACCACTCGTGCATTTTGTAAATGGTGGTCCAAGATGTTCGTCTCCTCAACTTACAGTCCACATGACAGTGATTCTAAGAGAAAATGAAGTGATTTATCTGACACGAACATTTCAAAGGATGAAGGCAAACTTGGTTCTAAATCTAGGTCGAAGATTGTTCGTTTTGGGAAGCCCTTAGAGCCTTTCGTTCCACCAATGGAGGATGGTTATTCCCGTGTCAAGATTCTAGGAATAGATGTTGTCATCCTAGCGACGCCCATCCCTGCAATCCTTATTCAAAGCATTGCGCCATTACCACAGGTAACGAATGAGATTGAAAAACCTTGTAAATATTCCACCTGCTGAGACATGTAGACATAAGTCTAATCCTCTGATTAATCTTGCTGTGAATGGTCAGGATGAGCTACCTGTCGAAGTTTGCGAGCCAAGTACCAAAAACATAATTGAGTTTCCCCCAGAAGGTGCTGAGAATATCATGGATATCCTCGATGCTGAACCTAATCCTACTGAATGCATGGTACTCCCTTCCTTTTTTTTTCTTTTAATTTTTTTATAAATAGAGGCATGCTTTCTTTTCAAATGTGTATCTCACCTTCTTTGCCCCTGCATACACCTTTTTTTAAAAAAAATTAGGGGGAATACGATGATGTAAATTTCAAGAAGGGACTGGCACACGTTTCTCTACCTTCGGGAAGTCAATGTTTTCCGTCGATTAGACGAATACCATCCTTTGGTATGGATTTATTTGACAGTAGATTGAAATTAGTTGACTCTTCAGGGTGTTTGTTGCCCGGATGATGATGTGGTCGAGTCCATTCGTAAAGTCAATGCTCCTTCACTGGTACCTCACCCACAACGCCCTTTGAGGGCTCCCCAAGGGGGAATCTCTGTCTTTAATGCTGACGCTGTTATAAAGGAGGTGGATAAGAATGCTGCATGAGTGTTTGATAAAGCCAGACTTGACAAGGTGTGTCGCACCCCATTTGATAGCCTTTATGCCACTATCCTTCAAAGAGGTGTTGACGTCACTCCTTTAGAGAGCAAGGTTAAAAGGTTGATCAAGCAAGCACGTGACTTCAAGGACCTGTAACAGAGCTACTTCAGTTGAACATCTGCTGAAGAGCATGATAGTTGTCGCATAGATGTGCAAGGCAAGTTTGATGAGGCCTCCCGTCGGATGAACACAGAGGGTGCCTATTATAAAGCGAAGGCGGCTGAACTGAAGCATGTTGAATCGAGGAGTCAAGAGCTGATGAAAGAACTTCAGCTTTTGGAAGATCAACAGAAAGATGTTAGCTCTCAGGTGGCAGCCAGCGAGCATTTCCTTTAAGAAGCTGAGCAGGAAGTTATTGAGTTACAGGGTTAGATTAACATACTTAATGCCACTGAAGTAATGGATGCAGCCACAAAAGCTGGTTTAGAGAAGGCTGAGGCCTACATAAAGGAGTCTTTTGAAGATCAAAAGAATTTTCAATGGGATCTATAGTTACCTCCTCTTTTTTTTTTTTTTGACATGAATTTGTAATGCACTTTGCACTTTTGTGATGTAAGCTTGATGTCTATTGAATAAAGCTCAGATGAAAATTTTCTTTTATTCATTATTGCACATGTGACTTTAAAAAACTATACAAAGGTACCCCAACTTATGTGGAAACTATTTTAAGACCCCCTAATTTTTAAAACTAATTCTCGGATACCTTAAATAATGGTGTAATATTTTTATGGCCCAATTCCGGCCCATGGTTGAACGGAGATGTGCTTGGACGAAAATACCCTTGTTAAACCCACGTAGTTCTTTAAGAAAACTGAAGCACTGACCTCCCATTTACCGTCTTCTCTCTTTCTCTATCTAGCTCTCCTTGTCTCTGTTGTTGTTGCATGCATAGAATTACTGGTGAAGGAGCTTGGAAACACCATTGAACAAAACAAGAAGGTTGGAGGTAGTTGTTGAAGGTGTGACAATGGTAAGTGAACCCTTAAATTTGGAAAATTTACCCTTTTTTTGATATATTTTATAATGGACATTACATGTGGGCATGTGTTATGCAAAAATATGAGTTTGATGTTGTGGTTTGGTTTGTTAGTGTAGTGGATGATGTATAAACTGGTCAATTTTTTGACACAGTTGTAAAAAAATTTTGAGAATTTTAAGTTTTAGGGTTTTTTGGAAGGGGATTGTGATTTCTGTGAAAGAAGTAACGGTGTTGTTAATGTTGTTTAATTTGATATTTTCATGTAACTTATGTGTAAATTTTGTACTTCTTTGATATTGTCTTTGAAACAGGGTAAGGACATTAGGGACTTAGTTGTTCATTACAAGGATAAAGTCATCAGAATTATGAATGTTGAGATGGAGAAGTACAATTGCATTGAGTTGTTTAGAGATGCCAGGCCAAGTGTAAAGGCGTCAGGTATAGAGTTTCCTAAGTATGCTAGGTTCAGATATCATCCCCCAAATAAGGAAAACCAGAGATGGCATTTGAACATTGATGATGATTGGGTTAGGTTAACAAAATTCTGGGAAGATGTGAGGAATAAGTGTATTCCCATATACATGTATGATATGAAGAAGCCCTCTGACAATTAAAAACATATTAAAAGCCTTGACCAAATAGGTGCCTCTGCTGCACAATCATTGCCTCAGATAGTTACAGTTGAATCCAAAAAGAATGTGAGAATGGTGAATGGTGTGGAGGACTTGACTGAAAGTCAAGCAAACATATGGGCAGACAGTCTGATTGTAAGCCCTGCTATTGCCTTTGTTAAACCTATGGGCCATAGACCAGTTACAAGATCTGTTGCTAATTTCCCTATTAAGCCCACATCAAGTTCCCAATCTAGGCCCTATGAGTCCCCACCTCAGCCTAAATCAACTTCTCTTAAAAAGTCATGTAAATACCCAGCAAAGCCCACTTCCACTTCCTCACCTAAGCCCACTGCAAAAGCAAGCCCACCAGTAGAACTGAAAGTAAAGGGTAAGTCTTCATACTACTTACCAATAAGCCCATCACCATCACCCCAATCTAAAGCTGACTATACCCCATTGCAGTCCACTGTGGAATCCACCCCTGAGCACAGTTCCCCATTAGAATCCACTCCTGATGTACCGTTAGCTTCATACCCATCCAGGCCACAGACCAGATCATGCCTAAAGAAACCTGATAGTACCCTTTTAGAATCCACTCCTAACCCATCTAAACCTGACTTTAACCCTAAACACTCGTCCAGAACACCAAGCAAACCTAACTGTAATCTTGGTGAACCTATTGCAGCCCCTAGCAAACCTCACACCAGGTCCCAATCTAGAGATGATGGCATACATACAGGCCCTAGTTCTGGTCCTAAAAAATTAAGCAGCAGCAACACCTCCAAATGTCTCCCACTATTCAATCCGTTATCTTTGGCTGTCCTTGGAGTTGATGAGCTGCTTGATTTTGATGTTGGATCTCTGTGCAGAGAACCTCAATGGGAGGTTAAGGAGAATGAGTGGGATGATGGTATGGATGCTGTGATTTCTATTGTTGGAGCTCAGGCTGAGGGGGGTAGGGTTATTGTTACTTCTGTTGATGACAACCCACCCTCTGATGATGATAGTGAGGATGAGGATTTTGTAGTGGATGGTTAAGATGTTGATGACAGTGAAGATGTGTCTTTAGATGAGGAGAATAACAGCAGTGAATCTGGAGATGATGAGTAATTGGAAGTTCAGGTTGAGCAGAGGATGCAATTAGGAGTAGAAATTATTGACAATGACGCAGATAGGGATCTAGTTGTGAACAAAATGGCAAGGACTTTAAGGCAAGGAACTCTATGGACGAGAAACAGGGATGGTAAGGTTAGTTTATTGCCTGGTCACATTTTCACTTGTAAAGACGACATGCTCACAATTATAAGAGAGTACTGCATTCAAGAAGGCTTTACATTACAAAAGCTGAAGAATGAGAAAACTAGGTATACTCAAAAATGTTCCAACCCAGGATACACTTGGAAAATTCATTGTAGTGTGCTAGTTGATAGAACCACTTGGATGGTGAAAGCACATAGTGGGAGGCACATTTGTGATAGACCTAACCAAATTAGAATGGCCACAGCTCCCTGGGTCAGTAAATTTCTTCTCCCTTACTTCATAGCTGCTCCAAAAATGGATGTGAAGGGAATGCAGGATATTGTTATGAGGAAGTATGGAATTCAGATTCTAAATCATACATGTTGGAGGGCAAGAAAAATGATGAAGGATGCTGTTGATGGCGAACATGAGGAAGGGTACAAGTATTTGGCACATTACACTGAGGAGTTTAAAGCCAACAACCTAGGGTCTATCACTTTCATTACCTAGGATTACCAAGGGCCTGCCAAGAACCTAATTTTCAAACATCTGCTCATCTGTGTTGGTCCTTCAATTACAGCATTCAAACAATTCTGCAGGCCTTTAATTGGGATAGATGTCTGCCATCTTAAAGGGGTGTACAGGGGAGTGTTACTGACTGCAATGGCTCTAGATGGGAATAATGGATAGTTTTCATTAGATTATGCTGTGGTTGAGAAGGACAATAAGGAGTGGATTTTTTTCTATCTGGCCTTGTAAGAGCTCTTGATGCAGTTGATAACCAGTCCATGTATACCATAATGTCTGATAGACACAAGGTAAGCTTGTGCTGTTTTCTTTGTAAATTGATTTGTAATATAGGATATTTTACTTACTTGTTCATTATTTGGTTGTGTTTAGGGAATTATAAAGGCTTTAAGAACTGCTATGCCTACTGCTTCAAGGAGAACATGTGTCATCCATTATTGCAAAAATTTTGCATTACTTTATCCAGGTAAGCTACATACTCATGCTCTGTACTTTATTAAATTAGGAGTGTATAGCAGAAAGTATTATCTGAGATAGCAATTGTTCACTTGTTAGGTGGATGGTTTCATGCCTTCTTTTACATTACTGCAAATGCCTATGCCCCATTTGTATATGAGAAAGCAATGGAAAAAATTAGGGAGAAAGACCCTGGAGCTTACGATTGGCTGAGAGATAATGAGAAGTTAGAACCATGGGCTGGGTTTAAGTTTGATACCAATCTTAAATGTGACGACAATACCAACAACTTTATTGAAAGCTTCAACCATGCAATTATTAAGTTTAGAGATTTGCCTATCTTGACCATGCTTGAGGAAATCAGGAAACTCATTGGGAGTAGGTTTGTGAAGAGATTTGAAAAGTCACAAAAATAGAATGGCAGGCTTGTTTTATTTGTGCATAAGAAGTTGCTTATCACAGAGATGGAGAGTAGGAATTGCATAAGAAGTTCCAGACAAAATATATGTCCATATTTAACAACAACTAACTCATTTCATTCCATGATAACAATATACATTGAGCTCCAAAACATTAGCAATTGAACTTCAAACCACCATCACAATGACAAGAGCTATAATAATACCCATTAGGAGCATGTACACAACACTTTGCTCCTTCTCAATCAACTTAACTAGCATTCTCAACTCTGACAACTCCTTCTTGATTTCAGTCAGCATCACTAAATCCTCTTCTCCATCTCATTGTCATCATTAACCCACTTTAAGAACTTATCACACTGTAAGCACTTCATGTACTCTCTTCCCGGGTTTTAGCTTAAATGGGACACTTTTCTTATTCCTTGCATATGGCATCTCAGACATATGCAGTCATCACCAAGCTAATTGCTCCTAGAGGATGACATACCTCACATTTCAACTTCTTGCCTCTTCCTAGCCACAAAAAAAAAAAAAAAGAATCAGGATAGTTGTAGATGCAGCAGCAGCAGCAACAGGGGACAGAGTACAGCAGTAGCAGTACCACTCCAGACTAACGCAGTGGCAGCAGCAAGGACAAGGAAGATGAATGTGAAGGATGTTTGCTTGGCAATGACAAAGCAGAGCAGTGGGGAAGGAAATGGAAGAGCAAAATGAAGGAGAGAGAAGATGTTTGGTGGATGAATTTATATCCAAACTCCCATGACCGTTGGAAATAATTGCAAGAATTAAATGTTTTAGGTGTAATTTTGGCATTGCATTTCAAAAATTCAAATTCACTACTTTTCAATCGGAATGATACCGGGATTTGGCCATAAAAATAGTTACACCATTATTTAAGGTACCCCAGAATTAGTTTTAAAAACTAGGGGGCCGTAAAATAGTTTCCACATGAGTTAGGATACCTTCGTGTAGTTCTTTGCATGTGACTTAGTTGATTTCCTTTGTGATTTGGATTCCATAATTATCAACTTCATGACAACATATGAATTTATAGCCAGCCAAATCTCTATGTTTCTCCTTTAAACTCACAAGTTGTCTAAAACCCGCAATCAAATGAACTTTTTTTTTTTAGCATCAACAAACTACATTTTTTTTTTTTTTTGATGATAATGATGATTGTACTTGGGTGCATACCAAAGTTGCCTACGTATCTGAAGGGGAACCCTAAAGGATCAAGTCATACATAGTTCAAACAACAAGATTTTTTTTTTTTTTTGTTTCGCCGTTCACAGTTTATACTCTTGCAGGCCAGGAGGAGTACAGTAGAGTCTAACTTGAAAGAATGAACAGTTTAGGCTCATGTTTAGGATCTTACATGCATGAACACATTAAGGGTAATAAAATTTTAGGAACTTGCCATTTATCGGCCCAACTCATACTCCGTCGGTACCGATAATCCTATAAGTGCCGTTGGTGTAGACTTCTCGAATTACGTAAGGGTCATCCCACTTGGAAGTGAACTTGCTTCCAACCTTGTGTGGCATAATGATTAGTCTTCTTACCGCGAGCACTTGATCTCCAACTTGAAATGAGCATGGTTGTACCTTTTTCTTGAACGCTCGTGATAAGCGAGCTTGATAGCATTCTAACTTTTGTTGCGCTAGAAGTCTTTTTTCATCAAGGGCCTTGAGCTCAGCTAGGCGAAGCTTATGATTTTCATCTTCGGTCAAGCCTTCCTGTATGACAATATGGAGTGACGGGGTTTGAAGTTCCAAAGGTAACACTGCTTCAACCCATACACCAGCGCGAAAGGAGTTGATTGGGTCGGCGTCTTGTACGTGGTTTTGTATGCCCAAAGAGCCTCCCCTAACCTTTCATGCCAATCACGTTTGACGTTGCCACCACGTTGCTTAGTAAGTTGTAAAGCGTCTTATTGAAAGCTTCTGCCAACCTATTTGCGGATGGATTGTACATTGAGGATTTGCATTGGGCAAACTTAAACTTTTCGCAAAGAGCAGTCACCAGCTTGTTAACAATGGTTTGCCATTATCAGTGATAATATATCGAGGCATGCCATATTGATAGATGATATGGGTCCGAATAAAATCAATAATATTTTCTTTTTTAACTTCTCTCAGTGGGATTGCTTCTGCCCATTTGGAAAAGCAGTCAGTTGCCGCCAAGATGTACGAGTAGCCAGCGGAAGATTTTGGAGTGATAGGACCCACAACATCAAGTCCCCAAGCTTCAAATGGCCAAGATGCCTCGGTTGGACAAAGCGGCTCAGGAGGTTAATGAATAAAATTGGCATGAAACAGGCAAGGCTCACATCTCTTTGCGTAGTCGATGCAATCTTGCACCATAGTAGGCTAATAATAACCTATCCTCTTGATTCAATCATATAATTTGGGTCCTGCTTGATGTGCACCACATACTCCTGAATGTGCTTCCTCCATTGTTTGTCTAGCCTCTTCTTTATCTAGACAATGCAACCAAAGGCCAATGATGGAGCATCGATAAAGCATCCCATTAAAATACATGAAGTGGGGAGCTCTTCGCTTATTTTTCGTCTTATGCTTCAGGTTATGAGGAAGCTTTCCATGTTGTAAATAATCAATGAGTGGCTAGCGCCAGTCTTCTTCCTTTACTTCCTACGCAACAACCGCATTGACCTCTTCCTCAAACTCTTCAACGAGGGGTGCAACAACGCACTGGTCGTAAACAGGGACATTCATACTTTCTTCTGCCCCCAGTGCCAAAGTGGCGGTAAGGTTTGCAAGTGGATCAGCCATCTTGTTGGCACTCCTAGGAATATGCTATAACTTGATGGTTTCAAGCTTATCAAGTACTCATAAGGCATATTTATGGTAGGACAGGAGGTCGTCCTTTCTAACTTCATATTCCTCGAGAAGTTGCTTGATGACTAATTGAGAATCACCATAGATGTCAAGGTCTTTGATTCCCATTTCGATGTCCATTTAAAGGCCTAGAATCAATACCTGATATTCAGCCGTATTATTAGAACATAAATGAGTTAGGATGAATGAATAAATGAGGACATGTTTTTCTAGAGAAACAAAGACCATTCATGCACCAGCACCATCACATCTCAAGGCTCCATCAAAATACATCTTCCAAGGTGAGAGGATATCAATGAAGAACACATCCTCATGAGGCAAGTCATCATTTAGCTCCCAAACAATCAGGGATTGGGTGATCTGCCAAGAAATCCGCCAATGCTTATCCTTTAACGGCCTATTGTGGCACATAAACAAGGTCATATTGTTTCAAGATTACGGCCCACTTTACTAGTCGCCCACTTAGAATTGGCCTTGATACGATATATTTGATGGGGTTAGTTTTAGAAATCACCTGCACTATATAAGCTTACATGTAATGCCTCAACTTTTGAATGGCGAACATTAGAGGCAAACACATCTTTTCAATCGGGGAATGATTCAATTCAGCCCTAACCAAGGTGCGACTTAGGTAATACAGAGCCCTTTCTTTGCCTTCCTCTTTTTCCTGGGTGCATAATGTCCCCAAAGACTTCTCTTGAGCTGGAATGTATAGTATAAGAGGTTTTCCTAGAATTGGTGCCCCTAGAATGGGTGGATTTGACAAGTACTTCTTGATGCTGTCGAAGACTTTCTGGTATGACTAGTCCAATTTGAATTGTGCACCCTTCTTCATGAGGTAGTGGAGTGGGTGGCAACAGCTAGCGAGGTTGGATATGAACCTTCTGATATAAGCCAAACGAACTTGGAGACCACGTAGTTCTTTACGATTTTTTGGGGCATGCATCTCTTGGATTGCCTTGATTTTGGCCTGGTCAATCTCGATAACTCTATGTCAAACTATAAAACCAAGGAACTTCTTTGAAGTGGCACTGAAAGCACATTTAAGTGGATTCATCTTTAGTTGACATCTTCTTAGCCTATCAAAAATTTGACGAATGTCTTGTAGGTAGTTTGCTCTTCTTTTTGACTTAACCACCAGATCATCAACATAGCACTTCATTGTTTTGTGCAACATGTCGTCAAAGATAGTTTGCATTGCTCTTTGGTATGTCGCTCTAGCATTTTTCAAACCGAAGGGCATTACCTTGTAGTAGAAGATGCCTTTGGGAGTGTGAAATGCAGTGGCTTCTTGGTCTTCTGGCGCCATTTAAATTTGATTGTATCCTGTAGTACAATCCATAAAGGACAAGGTTTCATGTCCTATGGTTGAATTGATCATGAGCTCAGTGACGGGTAAGGGGAAATCATCTTTTGGGCAAGCGCTGTTGAGATCTCGGAAGTCTACGTAAATACGAAGTTGCTCATTCTTCTTCCTTACAGGGACAATGTTTACGATCCAAGTTGGGTATTTTACGTCACGAATGAATCCTACCTCTATGAGTTTGTACTCCCTTTCGATTTCAGGTATTAACTCTAGACGAAAGCATCATTGAGGTTGTTTTTTTGGGCGAAACACCCTTCTTGAGGGATAAGCGATGGACCGTAACTTTGGGATCAAGCCTTGGCATTTCACTGTGATTCCATGCAACACGTCCTTGTACTCCGAGAGGAGATTGAAGTACTCCTTTTCTTCCTCAGGTGTAAATAATGAACTTACATAGATGGGGCAGGGTTTCTCAGCAGTTCCGAGATCCAATTCCTTCAAATCATCAACTGTAGCTTGCCCCCTGACTTCAAGGGTTTCAGAAGTCTTTGCGAGTTCTATCTCTGACTCCTAGTCTTCACATTCTTAGACTGTGATCTGATTAGAAGAAGTTACTTCTTCTTGCTCATCTCCTTTGTCGATGTCAAGACTTCTTGGCTGACCAATGAAGACCACAGTGCGTCTCTTCACCCTTAGGGTTCCATCTGTCGTCACATCCAGAGTTGAAAACCGCTTCATGCATGAAGGGATAGAACTTTGCACTTTGTTTCCATCACCAAGTCAATTGAACACTGAATCCTTTTGTTCTTGGGGTAATGGATTTAATGGTTCTTTTGCTTTTGGGATTCTATTGAACATCGAAGGTCTTGGTTGTGCATGATTCTTTATTCTCCAGAGCATAGAAGACTTAGGGTTTTGACTGCTCTTAATTCTAGTGAAGACGGATGGGTGTTTCCTTAAGGCAGATGGTTGTAACCACATTTTGTTTGGCCTTGTGTTGCCCTGATATCTGGATTGGCTGCACTGGTGTATAACCAAGGCCCACCTGTGGGACCTCTACTAGACCTCCTTATTCTTAAATCTTCTTATGCGTTTTGTTGAGGTCGTAGGTTTTCACCTCCACTATCTTCCCTAACGCAATAGGATTGTTAAAATCATAACCCGCTTTCTCCATAAGTTTATATGCATTCAGGTCAAATCCTTCTTTCGTTCGTGTATTTGGTAAGTTCTCATCTCCATCTAATAAGATCTTGGAACAAGAGATAAATCCGGGCGGAGAGGGTCTGCTCACATTCGGTTGGTACATGTTTTGCGTTGGCAACGTAACACTTTCTTTAAGGGTGCTTAAGTTGGGCCTGCGATCCTTTTTGATAGCCTTACCCCCAGTATTTTCACTTATAGACCCATTGAAGGGTGTTTCTCCTTCCTTGCGACGAGTCTCAGGAACATATCTTAAGACTGGTGGCATGTGATTTGTAGAAACCACCACTTGCTTGGCGACATGTTTAGCAAGTTGGGTGATAGTCTTTTGTTTAGTGTTTCCCTTACAGTACTCTTGCTGTCTCATGCTGTCATGCTTCAGTATTACCTTAGAATTATCTGCAGCCTTCGGCTCACCCCTACCTGTGGAGGAAATTAGAGAGGGCATAGTCTCCTTAGGTGCGGTGCCCTCTTCAAAGAATTTAAAATCGATAAAATGCGATTCTGCCTTTGTAAATGGCTTGACATCATGCTAATCTTCTTCTCGCCCCCACGATAATACTTAAGACATTGATAGAGGGTAGAAGCCACTATTCCATGTTCATGGAGTCACGGGCGTTCAAGTAACAATTTGTACGACGTCTTGGAGTCAATTGCATGAAATATTGAAGATGCTAGTAGATCTCCCATTGTTATCTCTAGGTGAATCATGCCAATTGCATGCTGACTCTCCAAGCTAAACCCCTGAATCACCATATGACTCCTAGAAAGCTCTTCTACCATGATTCCCAGCTCATTCATTGTCGACTTAAGCATTAATGGCAGAACCTTCATCTATTAATATCCGCTTGACTTTTTGCTCCGTGGTATAACTAGTCACAAACAAAGGACGGTTGTGAAGTTTGGAGCCTAACAATAGGTCGTCATCAGTGGAAGTGATAGCCGTGTTGCAAATGGCATATTGGGCAAGGCCTTTCAAGGATTCTTCAATGTTCCCGACCACATCAGCATGAAGCTCTGGGTGCTGAAGGGCGGTGGCAACACACTGACGTGTCTCTTCTGGTAGGCGAAAGATTTGCTTCCAATCCATGAGTGTTGGTAAAGCCTCTAAGATGATAAGAGTTTTATCCTCTCCGTTTGGAGAATCTTCCTATTTTTCCTCTTCTCCATCTTCTCCATCTTCAAGCTTAGTGTATGAGGTCATGTTAACAGTGACTTTATCAAAAAAACACACTGGAAAGAACTCTTCCAACAAGATAGGAGTAAGCGACTCTTGCTCAAGTAGATCTATAGGTTGAATATCCTGCTTCTTGTTTGCTCTCAGACTCTTCCCACTTCTCCTACGCTAAGATTTCTTTTTCCTTCCTTGTCTCTTACTATGGTGCAGGGGTAGTTGTTGGTCCCGCCTTTGGTTCTTGGGCCTTTGCCGAGTAACAAGGGTCCATCCCTCTTCATCATCCTCTGGGATATCGACAGTAGGTTCGATCTCTAGATGAGGAGTCTGTACCATCAACAACACATAACCAGCTCTATGCTTTCGAACCAAATTGTAAATAGCTCCATCCTTAGCGTAGGAATCAGATCATATCTTTTCTCTCGGTGGATTTGGGTTTGACTTTCTCGTCGTAAAAGTGATGACTCTAATTGAGCACTAATGCAGTTGGTTTCAGCGATTTCATCCAAATTTAGTGTGATCCTCCCATCCTTGGCCAGCTGCATGATGCACTCTTTGAGAGTAACGCATTTCTTTAAAGGATGGCTAACAACCCTGTGATAGCGATAGTACTTGGGGTCGCTTGTCTTTCTAGCTTCTTCTGGTCGCTTAGGTTCAGGGAGTTCGATGATCTTATTTTCAAGCAAGTCATCCAACATGCCTAACAAGTTTGAATCTGGGAATGGGTACTTCCTCTCTTGAAGTTCCTTTAATGTAGGGCGCTTCTTTGTTGCCTCTCTAGAGAATGAAGTATTCTTCCCCTCTGGTCTAGACTTCCCTGAAATCCTCACGGGCTCTTCAGTGAAAATAGTCATAGTTTCCTTTGTTGAAGCTGTTGGAGGCTTAGAACGTTTCTTAGAATCACCTTTGTCCTTCTTGAACTCATATGAGGAGGACGACTTGCTGCGACGATTGGCTGTCGTCATTTTCATGTCATGCACCTTCATAACTAGCTCTTGAAAGGTCTTAGGCTTGCTCATCTGTAAGACATAAAGTAGGTTCCACTCCATGCCTTGAGCGCACATCTCAACAGCGAAGGCCTTGGACAAATGATCCTTGCATTCAAGGCCAAGAGATCTCCAGCGATTGATGCAATCAAAGACTGGTTCATCCTTCCATTGCTTAGTATTTGTCAGCTCTATCATACTAACAGTGCACTGAGTACTATAGAACCTGTTGAGAAATTCATGTTCCATTTGTTCCCAGCTGTTAATAGACTCGGGCTCCAGGTCCGTATACCAATCGAATTCGATCCCTTTGAGAGATCGAACAAACTACTTCACCAACCTGTCTCCCTCAGTGCCAGCATTGCTGCACGTCTCAATAAAGTGAGCGATGTGATGTTTGGGATTGCCGTTACCATCAAATTGGTTGAATTTAGGGGGCTGGTATCCATAAGGCATACGAAGGACATCAATCCTTTTCGTATAAGGCTTTGTGTACAAATGCATCTTGCGAGGTCCTCCCCTTAAATGAGCCTTAACAGCATTCACGATTAGGCTTTGAATCTGTTCAACAGACATCGACCCCAATGAGGATTCCTTCTTTTTTTATGTGCTCGTCATTAGAGTCTTGGCTACGGTTAGACTCCTTCTCAGACTGTTCACCATCTGAGCCTTTGCTAGAGGATTCAAATAGTCGCTTTTCCAACTTCTTCATCAGAGTAGCAATATGCTCACTTTGGCACTTAATTTGAGCATCTTGCTCTAGACTTTCCTTAGCGAGCCTCTCCAATGTTGCTTTCATATTTGTGAGCTGTTCTTCTATGTTGGTCGCATTCGTCACCATGACTGGTATAATGACAGAATTGGAGGATTCAGTCTCTGATTCAACGACTAACTCTCTTGGTGATGCTGGTGAGGAGTCACTGCTAGTGTAGCCATGATCTTCTTCACCGAAAGGTTGGAAGGTGGGGTTTGCCTGAGTTCGGTGCTCATTCATCCCTTGAGGAATTATTTGATGCATTTTGAAGTCAGCAACAGATCTTTGCTTTAAAGGATGCGAAGTGACTTTGTTGACTCCTTTAGGCAGGTTGGAGTCGAGGCTTGGGATCTTGCGAGACTGCGACGGGACAGTCCCAACTAGTTGTTTTATGGCATCATAGCAGCAGCTTTTGCCATACTTCGAGTCATGACTCCATTAGATGCAACGCTAGTGGTTGTTGATCCTTGAGATTTGGATCGGATAGCTTTCCTTGAAGGTTGAGGGATGGTGTTCTTAGGGGCCATATCGTCTTCGAGGGAATGTAGAGTTTGTGGTTTGGAGAAAGAAATGAGAGGCACAGAATGTCCCACCGAGCGTGCCAAAAAATTGTAAACACAAATTTCGAGTCTAAAATAAATTAGACAAGAAATTGAGTAACAAATTGACCTTTTGTATTTGTATCAAAGAATGGGTACAATCTCTGTATAACTGTTATAAGAACAAGTATAATGAATCCTCTGATTCAATCTTGTTGAGTAAACTTAAATAAATTTGATCTTGAGAGAGGGCCTGAGAGGCTTAATCTCAATCAAGATGTGAGTTTAATCTCCGCACGTAGACAACACGTATTTGGAGTGCTTGTTGTCTTCTGTCAGAGAAAAGTCTTTAGCTCTTGTGATTTCTTCTAAAATACCGACCCCTGAATGCAGGGGGTAGCTCCCTTTTTATAGCCAAGTTGGAGTTAGAGTTTTCCTCCTTATCTCTATTAAAAGAAATAATCATTTATTTTCTGCATCATCCATGTCACATAGCGCTTTTTAATTGGCCGCAATACATTTCCAATAGATATTTAATTTAACGAACTATCGTAATTAATTTAACACATAGCATGCTGTAATTGGATGAAATAAAAATATTTATTTCTTTCCACGTGGTGGGTCTTAATTGGTCCATAAAATTTTACATTCTATAGTAAGATTACTTTGTTAAGGCATATTCTTATCTTGTTAGGTGAAAACTTATCATACTGCTTTCAATTTTCAAAGTACAAGACTCTAAGATAGGATTATTGGTTTTTTGGTGGTAAGATTATATTCCCTTTAACATGCAATCGAATTATGATACGCGAAATATTTCTATACATACAAAAGTGTGTTATAATTTTATATTATCTTAATATTAACCTGCAAACAAAGAATAATTACTATTATTGTAGTTCTTAGACATGCAATTGTTATTGTATAATTTAATGACATGCTTCTTGTTGTAAGTTTTATGAATAATTAGCATGATTTTTCCCATGCAATTTACGGGATAGGTTTTGAATTTCTGTCTGTAATAAACTATATATAGAATGATAAATCATCTAATATTTTATGTAATGTATGAAAAAATTTTATTTTTTCAAATTAATAGTGTTCAAATTTTGAGTGACATATGTCAAAAGATTATAATGCTTTGTTTTGTTTTCACATACCCATGACATGCATGAAAAATTGTGAGTCTTTCAAATCGCAATAACTTATGTAGAAAGCATAGCAAATTATATTCATAATTCATGAAAATTGCAGAAAAAATTATTTGGGCCTCCACAAAAAAAAGTACAATAATATTTTTTAAAAGTTAAGCGAAAAACCCCGCTCCCAGAATTATTTATGAATGATAATAAAACTATTCCCCTCTTCTGCACAAAAAAAAAAAAGAATTATTTGTGAATGAAAAATAGAAACATCAATTTGTAATATCTTAAACTAATTATGAATTTTCTACTATTGTTTTAAAATTAACTGGATACAATAGTTTACGTGATTTATGATTGATTATTATCGCATAATAAATTACTTATGGTAATATTATGGGGGTAGTTGTTATAGTTGTGGTAGTAGTAGTAATCACAGAAATAAAAAATATTTTATTATTTATTAACAACTGTGTGTTTATAGTAAATAGTATCAATAACTAACATCATAATATACCTACTATCCCATATTTATAACAGTGAAGATCTTTTATTAGGTATTGCTTTAATTCAAAATAATAACCTATGTGGTTTGGATTAGGTTTCGAGTTAGGCTAGAAAAAGTCCAAACCTCTAAAAATTTCACACATGCCATATGTAGCCTTGAAAGATTTTTTTTACATATATATATATATATATATATATATTATATATAGTATATATTATATATATATATATATATATATATATATATATACTATATATACAAAACAAACATATATACATATATATATGTGTGTGTGTTTATATTCTCTTATCTATATATATATATATATCTCTCTATATATCTATCTATTATATATATATATAAACAAATATATCTTATATATATAATACACTTGACCCACACACACCCGACACACTCTCGATATCTCTTGTATACACCAACCACCACACCCCACACACATATCTATACCATCCCTATATACACCATGAATACATAGATCCATAGATACATCACGAATATATCTCCATATGTTTAGGTATGTAGGTACATAGTAGTATGTATGTATGTATGTATGTATCTTCTATGATATCAGATCATATATATATATACTATATACTATATATATATATATATATATCACTATATCTATAGGGTATATATTCATATATCTATCATATATATATATATACATGTCTATGTATATACCATATATACATGTGTGTGTGTGTCGTGTGTATATATATATATATCTATCTATATATGTATTATATATAATATATATATCCTATATATATCTATATCTATCTATATATATATATATATATTATATACCACGTATCTGTGTGTGTAATATATAATATGTGTGTGTTCGTGTGTGCACGCCAGCGCATATATATATTTATATATATATATCTATATCTATTAATATATATACTCTCTATATATATATGGATATATATATATATATATCTATATCTCTATCTAAGGTATCTCCATTGTGTGCGTTATATATCTATATCCCCCATATCTGTATATATATCTGCCTACATCTATGGGATAATCTATATATATCTATCTAGTATCTATAGATATATATATTAATATATATATCTATATCATCTAATATCTTATATATATATATCCACCCCCCCCCACTTTATATCTACATATAACATCCACATATATATATATATCATATATATATATATATATGATATATAATATATATATCATATCACAGCTACTATTATCGATATAAATACTATATATATATATATCTATTGTCTTCTCTCTCTCTCTCTCTCTCTCTCTCTATATCATATTTATATATCCCTGCCTCTATTTATGTATGTATGTATCTCTGTATGTTGTGTGTGTGTGTTGCATGGTGTGCGTGCTGTGTGGTGTGTGTTGTCTACTATCATCTCATACTCTATATATCATATATAGACTCTATTAGTCTCTATATATCTATATCTCTCTCTCTCTCTCTATATATATATCTCTATCCCCCACCAACCCCCCCCCCCCCACTGTCACACCCACACTCCCACCTCCACACACACCACACACTCACACACACTTCACTCTCTATCTCTCTATATCCTCTAGTCTATATCTCTCTATCTATCCTCTCTCTGTATCTCTCTTACCTCTCTCTCATCTATTATCTCTCGCTCTCTATCTCTATATGCCTACTACCTACATACCCACCCCCCCCCCCGCCCCCCCCCCCTATATATCTTATCTATCTCTATATATATCTATCTAGCTATATGTCTCCGTCCCTCCACCCCCCCACCCTATCTCTCTATCCCGCGCACTCTCCCCTATATGCCTCCCCCCTCCCTATCCCTATATCTATTCTTCCTCTCTCTTCTATCTCTCTCTATCTATCTCTCTCTCTATATATATCCTCCGCGTCCCCCGTAATCTATATTATCTCTCTCTCCTACTCTCCTATCTATCCTATCTCTATATATCTGTCTCTCTATCTCTCTGTCCTCTCTCTCTATGTATATGTTGTGTCTCGCATATATACTTCTCTCACATCTCACTCACTCACTCTCTCTCTCTATATATGCCCTCCCTCTCTCTCTATATATATTATCTGTATATATATAATATATATCCTATATATACGCCCCTCCCCCCCCCCCCCCCCCACCCCCTTAGCATCTCTATTATATCTCTCATATCTTACCTCTCTCTCTCTATCTCTATCTATATTGTGACCCCCCCCCCTCTCTCTCTATCTCTCTCTGTCTCTTATATATATCTATCTCTCTCTCCTCTATCTCTATATCTTCTGTATGTCTTCTCTATGTCTGTATCTCTCCCTCCTATATATATATATCTATCTCTATGTCTGTATCTATATCTATATGATCTCTCTCTATCTCACCTCTCTGTCACACACTTCATGTCATGTCACACATCTACACATCTCATATATATATTGTCTGTATCTCATATATACTCTAGATATATATATCCATATATCTCTCTATATATATCTCTAATATCTATATATATATATATATATATAATATATATATGTAATAATCTATAAATATACACACAAACACACTTATGTAGACACACACACACACGCGCACACATACCCGCCCAGAGATTGTATGTATGTATGTATGTATTGTATGTATATATATATATATATATATAAGATATATATATATATATATCTATATATATATATATATATAATTTGTGTGTATATATATGTATGCACATATATACACATACATATATACATGCATACTTTACATGCATATATATATATATATATTATATATATATATATATATATATATATATATAGTATATATATATAATATATATATATATATATATATATGTAGGTTGCTATGATTCAAAACTCACGAGATTTTCCATAAATCGCATGGGTATAGTAATGCGAGTTAGACATAAAAAAATGATACAACAATTAGTATTTTTATAGCAAGTTTATCTATGCCCATGTTCAACAACAGCATTTTGAGTAACATTTAGCGCTTTAAGTAAGTCAATGTACTAATTAGTCAATTTTAAGTGTTCGGTAATCTAATGTTTGGACTAGCATTTGAGCTGGCATTTAGCGTTTCAGGCAACGTTTCTAAAAGGTTAATAATATTAGCTTTTAGCATTCAAACTACTGTTTCATATTTTTTTTTTTTGGCCAACAAATACCATTTAAAAATTTTATCTTTAAAAATTATCTATGCCATTTTATTTCAATTTACATTAGTCAGCTAATCCAGTAGCTAAATATACCGAACACATTTGTTTTGACTGTTCATCTAGACAGTTATTCGCTAGCAACTAAATAAAAACAGTTATCTGTTACCTAAACAGTTATCTGCTACCTAAAACTCTATCTACTGTCTGAACAATTAATTTTGTTGAGCAGGGGCTACTTCATTTAATTGTATCCGTATGTCTTTTCATTTAGTTAAAAATATAAAAATTGTATGTGAGATATTTAGATTCAAATCTTCAATATTAATTTTTTTCATATGCTCTATCAATTAATGACGCTCTAAAATTTTGATACTAATGGTTTTTTACTGGAATTTTCCGAAATTGCTTTTCTTGTATTGAAAGGCTGCTCGGCTTCTCAAGTGGTTGGGCAGCATTATGTATGAAACCTAGGGACTAGGAATTTAAGATTAGGAGGTATTTTGGGCCATTGTTTGGATTCGAGCCTTCTTGAGTTCTTTGATTCATTCATTGGATTTCAGCCTTGTTTTTGTGATGGTTGGACTTGTCTCTTTAGGGTTGTGAGCTTGAGCTAGCTCTTGATGAAATTGTCTGCGTTCTCTTTACAATTAACATCTTCACAGTCAAATCAAATTATGGTTTAATTTTTTATTATAACTAATTTTGGTCCGTGCGTTGCACAATTAATTGACTATAAAACTTTTATTACATATCTTGATCTTGAATATGTAGTGTATTCATTTTAATCAAGTTAATAGTAATACTATTTTGTTCAATATATTTGATATAAAGATATCTTTAATAACAATATACACATCAAATATATATGACGTAATATTTAATTTTACAAGTTATAATGAAACATCCCTTTTTTATGTACAGGAAAATCCTACTCTTTGTTAAACTTGAAATATTATTATGAGAGAAGACGAGCCAATAGAATTCCTCACCCGAAAGGAATTCTTTGGCCACCGCATCAGCTACATCTCGCACTTGTCCTCCATGCATGTGGAGCCGGTGACGGTAAGCTCCCTCAGTCGCCGGCTCCGGTGAGCTTCACCCCATCCTTCAATCTCTCAGCTTCTTTAGATTTAACTTTGCATTTTGCTTTATTTTCCTACTTCCTTTTCTATGTCTTACTTCTCCTCTCTATCTTGTTTTTAGTGTTCGAATTTTTAATCAACTTCGAGTTTGATTATCCTAATCTTATGCAATGGTTCCTCACTATTGGCGGATTATTAGCAGATCCATATCTTTTGGTGACATATTTAGCTTCCCTGTGTAATTTGCTTGTACTAAATTAGGGTATTGCCTTAATTCTTGCACTTTTCACTTTCTAGCAATTGCCATATTTGTGTGCAATTGTGTATATATATACTCTTCTTCTTAATAAAACGAAGCAGTGAGGAGAGCACCTAGATTGAATTCTCTTGGAGCTCAAAATCTTCATGGTATCAGAGCCCACGCTGAATTTGCAATCATGAGTGGAGAAGACAAAAACAACACAAACAATTCATCACCCAATTTCAATATGAATGATCCCTACTCTCCATGCTACTTATGCGGTGCAGATCATCCCGGTAATATTATCTCAACCATAAACCTCAATGGTGACAATTATGCAAACTAGAGTAGAATTGTGACGAATGCTTTAAAATCCAAGAATAAATTCTGTTTTGTTGATGGATCGTTAGCAAAGCCAGAAAACAACCCAGAAGTTCATGCCTGGGAAAAATGCAATTCAATGGTTATTGCATGGTTGTACAATGTAATAGATAAAACCTTACATGGCTCGGTTGCATACGCAGAAAGGGCAAGCGAGATTTGGACAGATTTGAAGGAACGTTACTCACAAGGTAATGAAATTAGAGTGCATCAACTCAAAAGAGAAATCACTCTTGCAACACAGGACAACATGAATGTCACTGAATACTTCACCAAACTTAAGACATTGTGGGATGAGTTAGGAGCCTACCAACAAATCCCAATTTGCAGTTGCTCAAAGGATTTTAGCTTGAGTAAATTTCAAGAGAGGGAAAAGGTTCATCAGTTTCTTCTAGGTCTGGATTCAGACCAATTTGGGACAGTCAGATCCAATATTCTGGCTATGGAGCCCTTGCCCAACTTGAATAAGGTGTACTCCATGGTCTTGAGAGAAGAAGGACAACAGAAGATGAGTAGAGTGCCCGACAACTGTGCAATGGTGGAAGCGGCAGCCTTCAAAGCACTAGCCACCGGTAGATCCAGGCCACAGATTCGCCCGAAGTGCGGTCATTGGCAAAAGCTCGGACATGAACAACACCCATGTTATGAACTCATTGGTTATCCACCCGGTTGGCAGCAACAGCGGACAAATCGAACGCAGATCGGCTGGCAGCAAGGACCAAATCGCGTGACGATGGCCGGAGGGAGCTCGACCAGAAACGGCAGCCACGGTCAGCCTGTTGTAGCGGCGGCGTCCTTTGCTGGAAGAAAGGGGGAGGCGAAGGTCTGTGAAGGGATTACAGAGGGTGACCAAGGCATGGCCCTTTCTAGAGAAAGCTTCGGCACTAGCAATGAGGTGGAGAGGCTTGCAGGTTTTACTCAATCACAAATTGACTCCTTGTATGCTATCTTTAAAGAAAAGGAGAGTCAAGAACGGCTAAGTGGTAAGGACAAAACCTTTACATGGATTTTGGACTCCTAGGCCTCTTTTCATATGACTTCTAATATTGCTGTTGTTAATGACCTTCGTGATTTGCCGCAAGTAATATATATATTACCCAACGGTGTTGTGGTGAAAGTCAAACGAGCCGGGACGGTTAATCTTGGGCACGGTTTGGTTCTAAAAAATGTGCTCTACTCACCAGAATTCAAATACAATCTTATTTCTGTCCAGCAACTCACTTCTGATAAGAATTGTATTATTACTTATGGTTCTCACTGTTGCCTCATTCAGGACCTCACCTCGAAGGCGCTGATTGGAGCGGGTGAACAGAGGAATGGGGTGTATTATCTTAAGTTTAGTGCGGGAGGAAAAGCATTTGCGGCAACCAGTATTAAAGATTGTGATCTTTGGCATCGACATCTGGGTCATCCTTCTTTGGGTAGCTTGTCTTCTTTGTCGACTATTTTTGGTTTCAAGTTAAATAAGAATTCAGATGAATGTTGCGATATTTGCCATCGTGCTAAACAAACACGGAGTCCGTTTGCTCTTAGTAATACAAAAGCACAACAACCTTTTTCGTTGATACACTGTGATTTGTGGGGACCATATCACACGTGCAGTCTCAGTGGTTGTTGTTATTTTTTGTGTATTGTGGATGATTATAGTCGTGGTGTTTGGGTATACTTGCTAAAAGATAAGATAGAAACTTATGATATATTAATTGGTTTTTGCACTATGGTCAAAACCCAGTTTGACAAGCCAGTTCAAAGGGTGCGTAGCGATAATGGGACTGAATTTACTAAAGACCCATTACAAGTATTTTTTGCAAAACATGGAATCTTGCATGAGACTTCTTGTGTTGATACACCCCAACAAAATGGTCGTGTGGAATGGAAAATTCAACACATTCTTAATGTAGCTAGGGCCTTACGATTCCAGGCTTCTCTTCCTTTAAAATTTTAGGGCGAGTTTGTTTTAGCTGCTGCATACCTTATCAACCGAACCCCGACAAAATTACTTATTTTCAAAACACCTTATGAAATGCTATTTGGAGTTGGGCCCAACTATAGTCACTTACGGGTTTTTGGGTGTCTATGTTATGCGCATAATCATAACAAGTCCCGTGATAAATTTGATTCGAGGGCCATCAAATGTGTGTTTTTGGGTTATCCTCAATGTAAAAAGGGGTGGTTGTTATATAATTTGGAGACCATAAAATTGTTGGTGTCTCGGGATGTTCGTTTCTATGAAGCCCTGCTTCCATACGCTGAACCAAACTCTGGAGTACCTGATCCAACGCCTCTTCAACCCACCATGCCTTTTTCTCACATGGATGACATGGATCATGTTAGAGATGGCTCCCCTGTTTCGACTGGCTCAGACTTGGAAAGGGCAATCCAATCACATACTGCAGCACAGGAGCAGCCTGGCGCTGATGTCACCTCAAACTCGCTTGCCATGAGACAGCCGTTGGATACCTCGGCCCAGGAAGAAGCTTCTGGCCGCGTGGATCAGCAAGCTCCGGCAGGCGCAAGCCAGGAACATCTTGCTGAAGAAATGGGTAACGCCGCTGACACAGCGTCTGTGTCCACTCGGCCCCATCGAGCAAGAAGACCTCCCGCACATCTCAAGGACTATATTTGTCATGCTCTTGTTCACCCCTCCTCCTCACCGCTCCATAACAGCTCTTCTGGTACGTCTCATCCACTCTCTCATTTTCTTTCTTATGATCAGTTCTCACCTAAGCATCGTGGTTTTTTGGCCGCTATAACTCCTAATGATGAGCCAAGGACTTTCTCCCAAGCTATTTGTGATCCGAAGTGGCGCGATGCCATGGCAACTAAAATTGCTGCTCTTAAGGACAATAAAACATGGGAGTTTGCTGTTTTACCTCCCAACAAAAAGGCACTTGGCTGCAAATGGGTGTACAAGATCAAGTACCATGCAGATGGCTCTATTGAACGGCATAAAGCGTGTTTGGTGGTTTTGGGCAATAATCAAGTCCACGGTGAGGACTTTCATGAAACCTTTGCACCGGTAGCGCGGATGACCACTGTCTGTTGCTTACTGACTGTTGCCGCCTCTCAAGGGCGAGAGCTACACCAAATGGATGTACATAATGCATTTTCGCATGGAGATCTACATGAAGACATCTATATGAAACCTCCACCGGGCTTTCATCCTCCTCAACCAAATATGGTGTGCAAATTAAAGAAGTCTTTATATGGGCTTCGCCAAGCACCTCGCTAGTGGTACTTCAAGTAGCTTCGACTTTACTTCGATATGGGTTCGTTCAATCACCTTTGGACCATTCCCTGTTTATCTATCGACGGGACGACATCTTCTTGGCTCTGCTTGTCTATGTTGGCGATCTGGTCCTTGCTGGTAATAATCATGCTTATTGTGATAAGTTCACGACCTACTTACAAACATGCTTTAAACTCAAAGATTTGGCCCCCCTGAAATATTTTCTAGGCATTGAAGTAGCACGATCCCACGAAGGGCTATTTTTATGCCAACGAAAATATACGCTTGACATTCTTAGTGAAACCGGGATGCTTGGTGCTAAACCATGTCCCTGTCCTATGGAACAAAATCTTAAGCTGTCAACTGATTCAGGTACAACTTTACCTGATGCCTCACCATATCATCATCTTATTGGGCGCTTGCTTTACCTAACTATTACCAGACCAGATATTATGTATTCTGTTCATATCCTCAGTCAGTTTCTATAAGATCCTTGCCAAGGCCATTGGGATGTTGCTTTGCGCATTCTCTGCTACTTAAAATCCTCTCCGGGGCAAGGGATTTTGCTACCAGCTCGCAATTCCCTTGACCTACATGTTTATTGTGACTCAGATTGGGCCAGCTGTCCAATGACTCGCCGATCTATCACTGGTTATCTTGTTAAATTGGGACAAGCACCTGTTGCATGGAAGACTAAGAAGCAGGTTACTGTCTCTAGGTCATCTACTGAAGCTGAATATCGTGCAATGGCTAATGCCACGAGTGAACTTGTTTGGATCCGCCAGCTACTTATGTATTTGGGCCTTCTCATATCTTCAGCTCGCTTGTATTGTGACAATCAAGCCGCCTTACATATCGCCAACAACCCAGTTTTCCACGAACGGACCAAGCATATCGAGGTTGATTGTGATTTCGTTCGCGAACGTATTTGTTAGAATGTACAAAGTTTTGATGATAACAAATCCAAGTGTTGTTATTGTTGCTTCAAACAGGCTTTCCAAACAGGACCTTACTGCTGTTCTCAATGTATTAAAACTGCTTGACTAATGGTTTATCAAGAACAGGTACTCAAGTCAGCAATGTAAGAACACCTGTGAGGAACAGGTTCTGTGAGGTGTTTTAAAGCATATCCTGAGAAGTGTTTGAAACATAAGATATGTGCAGCTGTGACAAACAGGTTCCGTGCGGTGTTTGAAGCATATTCTGTGAAGTGTTTGCAGCAAAGTCGTTCTACAAGATGACTAGTGGTTACAACAAGATGTCTTGATTTGATTTGGTTTTATATTTTTAGACTCTTGTTAATATGCCAATTAGAAAGTTTTAATTTACCACTCACTGGAAACGGTTTTGCTTTTCGGAAAATATTTCGGATCACCCTTCAGAACAACCCTGGAAACAGGGCGATCAGGGTGTTTCCAGAATAAGTTGCGAAAAACTGCTTTGCACGATTTTTATCTTTTGGATTTTGAGTAGCTTCTTCAAAGATTTGCAAGAAAGATTTTTCTATGGAGTATCTTATTCTTTACCCTAAAAAACGGTTATCAAAAATCTTAAGGGATTTGCAAAATCTTTTTGAATAAAAAGAATATCCAATTTTTGGCAAGTGGATAAGGTAGTTGAGAAAAACATGGGCTAGCTGCTGAAGAACACCGCCTTATGCACGCGGTTCAGGAAGTGTTTTCAGCTCATGTCACCTTACCCCTTGTAGCTAAAGGATTCTATTTTCTCTAGGATTTTAGTTTCTAAAAATTTCAGAAATAGTTTTTCCATCCCTTGTAGGTAAAGGATTCTATATTCTTCAGATTTTTTTAGTTTTCAAAAATTTGATGAATTGTGTTCCAAGCACTATAAAAGGCGGCTTCTTACAATCTTGGACATATCGGTTTTTAGAAAGAAAAAATCTGAGTTCATGAGCTAAAACGTTTGAAAAGAAAACCGAGCCTTGTGAGTGAATTAATTGAGCTTTCAAAGTTGGCATACTAGGACTTCATTGTACCCTATATTAGCTTAGTTGAGAAGCATTGTAATAGGGTGTTTTTTCTTTACATCTTCTTTCATAAGAGTGAGTAGAGTGTGTGTCCAAATCAAGGGGATTTTGGACGTGGGGTAATTTGTCTTAGGGAAGACATGTTACGTGTGTTACAAGTTGTAACAAGGTGTGTTACTATTGTAACATGATTAGCCCGTTTAGTGAAGTGTTTAAATCCTACACGAGGTAGGTCGTGGTTTTTAACCTCAGTTGGGCTAGAGGTGTTTTCCACGTAAAAATCCTGTGTCCATTATTTCTGCATTCAATTTTGTTGGATTTTCGCTTCTGCTTATCTCAGAAACAACCTGTGCGAACAGGGTCTAAGACTGTTTGTCAGCAACTTGCGAAAATCGGACACCACAATTCACCCCCCTCTTGTGGTTGTGTACTCTCTAATTCAGCAAGTGGTATCAGAGCAGGTTCTCCTTTGAAAAGCTAACACCTTTGAGAGATCCTTGAAGATGAGTACTCCACAAGGCATACTTGAAGGTCAATCCATAACTCGTCCACCATACTTTAATGGCCAACACTATAGTTGGTGGAAGAATAGGATGGAAAACTACATCCAAGCCGAGGACTATGAGTTGTGGATGCTCATCAAGCATGGACCACTCATCCCTAAGAAAACAACTGAAGATGGAAAGTCAATCCCCAAGGAGCCTAAGGAGTTCAATGCTGAAGATTACAAGATGATGGAGAAGAATGCCAAGGCCAAGAAACTCCTATATTTTGGCCTAGGTCCTGATGAATATACTCGCATATCTGAAAGTGAGTCGGCCAAAGAAATCTGGGATGCTTTGCAAGTAGCTCACGAAGGGACCAATCAAGTAAGGCAGTCCCGGATTGAATTGCTTATGAGAAAGTATGAGCTGTTCGAGATGGGTGATCGGGAAAGTGTGATGGACATGTACACTCGCTTCACTCACATAACGAATGAGTTGAAATCCTTGGGAAAATACTTCACCACCGAAGAATTGGTAAGGAAGATCCTAAGAATTTTACCTCATTCTTGGGAAGCAAAGGTAACGGCCATCCAAGAAGCTAAGGACATGAACAAGATCACCCTAGATGAGCTGCTTGGAAACCTCTAAACATATGAACTTAGGAAATATTCTCAACAGAAAGATGAGACAAAGAGAGAACGAGGTCTTACACTAAAGGCCTTAGAAGATGATTCTGATTCTGAGGAGGAGGAGATTGCCATGATGACTCAAAAATTTAAGAAGTTCTTCAAGAAAGTCAAAGAAAACATCAAAAGGAAGGACTTCGGCAAAGCCAAGAACACCCCTCGGGAACAGTTCACTGGGTGTTTCAAGTGTGGTAAGTTGGACCACATTGTGAGAAACTGCCCACTGCACATGGAAGAACAAGAACCCGAACACCCCAGAAAACAGGGGAGGAAACAGGGTGTAAGCAGCTCAGCGAAAAGGTTTTCAAAAGCTATGCTCGCGGCCTGGGGAGATTCAAGTGAGGATGAGGAAGGGTCTGAAGCTGGGGAAGCTGATGTAGCACTCATGGCAAGGAGTGACACTGATTCAGATGATGGGTCAACAGATAGTCTGACTCAACTCAAGAATAAGGTACGTGGTCTAAATAAATCAACTCTTGAGAAATTAGTGTACAATATAATGGATATATGTGCTGAATTAAAAGGGGATGTTCGAGATTTAGAACTTGAAAATGAAACCCTTAAATTAGAAAAGCTTGAAGTTGACAAAGAGACTCTTGCCTTGCATGAAAACATCAATGTGCTTAAAGAAACTCTACTCATGAAAGAAGAGACTTGTTCCACTAAACTGACTGAGCTAGAAAAAGAATCTCTTGACTTAAAAGGTAAGGTCGAGTCTTTGCTGGAAGAAAACAGAAACTTGCTTGAAAAAATAAAACACTTAGAATCGGACCTTGCCGCAAACAAGCTCTGGAACAGGTCCTCAAGGGCGTTGGAATGGTTAAACACTCATCATAGTCAAAATAGAAGAGGACTAGGTTTTGTGCCTAAGATGACCTACCCAGTGAATAACAAATATGTGGGATTACCTGAAAATATTGTTTGTTTTCATTGTGGTAAAACGGGGCATTATCGATATGCTTGTCCTATAAGAAAGTATGCCATTAAAAAGAACTCAGTGCATGTAAAACAAAGGTGGGTTAGGAAAGATGAGATTTACACGTCTAAAGGAATGGGACCCAAGTGGATCTGGGTTCCCAAAACTAACCCTTGATTTGTTTTGCAGGCTGAAGTGAGAGAGAACAACCCAGCAAACAACCCAGCAAACAGTGCAGGAAACAGTCTAGGGAACAGACAGCTGTGGTATGTTGACAGTGGGTGTTCGAGGCATATGACTGGTGAAAAATCCAATTTTCTCTCACTTACAGCATCAGAAGGAGGGAGTGTAGCATTTGGAAACGGCAAATCTGGGACAATTATCGGTATAGGTAAGATAGGTGAGTCACTCTCCCATTCAATTGACAATGTTTATTTTGTGGATGGTTTAAAACACAACTTGCTAAGTGTGTCCCAACTGTGTGACAAAGACAACCTAGTAGTGTTCTCTCCAACACGTTGCTTGGTTGTAAACATGAACACAGGAGATGTTGTGTTGAGGGGGAAGCGACACAAAAATGTTTATAAAGTGTGTATTTCTACTCTTCCCCAAAATAATTTGACTTGTTTGAGTGCCTTAAAAGATGATGTTATGCTTTGGCACAAAAGACTAGGTCATGCAAGCCACTCTCTTTTGAACAAACTTGTAACCAAAGATTTAGTAGTTGGCTTACCTTCCATCAAATTCAATGATGACAAGGTATGTGATGCATGTGCCAAAGGCAAACAAGTCAAAAATTCATTTAAGTCTAAAAAGTGTATAAGCACTACTCGACCCCTTGAATTAATACATATGGATCTATGTGGTCCAATGAGGATCATGAGCCGAGGTGGCAAGAGGTATGTGCTTGTGATAGTGGATGACTACTCTCGTTTCACTTGGACTTTGTTTTTGGCTTCTAAAGATGAAACTTTTGAAAAATTTCTTGCTTTCATTAAAAAGACTGAAAAGAGGGTAGGACACTCTTTGGTATGCATAAGGTCTGACCATGGTACAGAATTTGAAAATTCGAGCTTTATTGACTATTGTAATGAGCATGGTGTTGATCACAATTTTTCAGCTCCAAGAACACCCCAACAGAACGGGGTGGTAGAGCGCAAAAATCGTACTCTAGAGGACATGACTAGAACAATGCTTGTTGCTAGTGGTCTTCTTAGAAATTTTTGGGTGAAGCTTTAAACACATCATATTACATTATAAATAGATGCATGACTAGACCTGTTCTTAACAAAACTCCTTATGAGATCCTCAAAGGAAGAAAACCAAATATTTTGCATTTGACAGTTTTTGGGTGTAAATATTTTGTGCATAATAATGGAAAGGATGCCTTAGGGAAATTTGATCCAAGGAGTGACGAGGCAATATTCCTCGGTTACTCCTCACATAGTAAGGCATACAAAGTGTTTAATAAGAGAACCTTGTGTGTTGAAGAAAGTGTGCATGTGCTTTTTGATGAAACTAACTCTCTAAGTGAGAATGATGCACAGGAGGAAGACCTCAAACTAGGTCTTGTTAAAAAAGACATGCTGCTTCAAGATGAACCAGGTAAGAATCAACCTGAAAGATCAAGGCCTGAAGCTGTTCTTCAGGAAGGTAGGCAGGGTGTGAACCAAATAGGGGAAACAGGGTGGAACCCTGTTCGGGACAACATCAGCCGAACCCTTCTGAGATAATTTCAGGAACAGGCTCCCAAACAGGCTTGGAACAGGACCTGAACTTGTTTTGCCAAGTATTCCAGCTAGGATGGAGAGCATATCTGTGAACCCACTTTCACCACGATCATGGAAATACCAAAGTTCACATCCTCTTGATCAAATTTTGTCTGATATTAATGCAGGAGTTCAAACTAGATCTAGGCTTAAAAATTTCTGTGCTTTCTATGCTTTTCTCTCAAAAATTGAGCCTAAGAATATTAATGAAGCTCTTGCAGATTCAGATTGGGTCACAGCCATGCAAGAAGAACTCCATCAGTTCGAAAGAAACAAGGTATGGCACCTTGTGCCACGGCCAGAGGATAGAACAATCATTGGAACCAAGTGGGTGTTCCGTAACAAGCTAGATGAGTGCGGAACAGTCACTAGGAACAAGGCCCGGCTGGTGGTTCAAGGCTACAACCAAGAAGAAGGAATTGATTATGAAGAGACTTTTGCACCTGTTGCAAGGATGGAAGCCATTCGAATCTTGATAGCTTTTGCAGCCCACATGGAGATCAAGTTATATCAAATGGATGTTAAAAGTGCTTTTCTAAATGGGTACCTTAAAGAGGAAGTGTATGTCAAACAACCCCCCGGTTTTGAAAGTGATGAATTTCCTAACCATGTTTTCAAACTTGACAAGGCACTTTATGGTTTAAAACAAGCTCCTAGAGCTTGGTATGAGCGGTTGTCAAGCTTTTTATTGGAAAATAATTTTGCAAGAGACAAGGTAGACAATACCTTGTTTCTAAAATCTAAGGGGGAACATTTGTTGATTGTCCAAGTATATATCGATGACATCATATTTGGTGCAACTCATCATGAATTGTGCAATGAATTTTCAAAAATGATGAGGAGTGAGTTTGAAATGAGCATGATGGGTGAGCTTAATTTCTTTTTAGGCTTGCAAATCAAGCAAACTTCAAACGGCACCATGATCCATCAACAAAAGTATATTAAGGAATTACTTAAGCGTTTTGGGATGGAGTCAGCCAAGCCCATTGATACTCCCATCTCTCCTTCAACTAGGTTGGTAATGGATGATGGTAGTCCCTCATTTGAGGAGAAATCCTATAGGGGCATGATAGGGTCACTCTTATATCTAACTGCGAGTAGACCTGACATTGTTTTTAGTGTTGGTCTATGTGCACGTTTTCAGTCAAACCCTAAAGAAACTCATCTAAAGGCTGTTAAAAGGATTTTTAGGTACTTAAGACATACACCTGATCTAGCCTTATGGTATCCTAAAGGTTGCAACTTTGATCTTGTTGGGTATGCTGATGCTGATTACGCAGGTTTCTTGGTTGATAGGAAAAGCACCTCAGGTATGGCTCACTTTCTTGGACCTTGTTTGGTATGTTGGGCAACCAAGAAACAACTCTCTGTTGCCTTGTCCACAGCAGAAGCTGAGTATGTGGCAGCTGCATCTTGTTGTGCTCAGTTATTATGGATAAGACAACAACTCAAGGACTTTTGTGTTGACATAGGATGCATTCCTATTTATTGTGACAATACAAGTGCAATTAACATTGCCAAAAATCCATGTCAACACAAAAGAACAAAACATATTGACATTCGTCATCATTTCTTGAGAGACAATGTTGAAAAGGGAGTGATCTCAATGAATTTTTGTGCCACTGAAAATCAAATTGCTGATATATTCACAAAGGCATTGAGTAGAGAACAATTTGAAAGGAATAGACTCGAACTAGGCTTAATTAGAACAACCTGACCAACCTGTTCTCTCTCCCTGTTTGCAAAATTTAAAAGTGACGGGTACAACATGTTAAATTTTTGTTTGCAATCAACTTGTGTGCTATGTTTAGCATATGTGAGGTTTGCAACTTGCTGACACTCGTTGAGGTCTAATGAGATTGCCCTTATTGTCCAATGTTACCGAGCAAGTAACCTCAAGAACAAGCATCAGGAACAGGTACCCCTCTTGTTTGTCAAATGTGTGCAACAAATTGAAAACTGCTAATCTCTTCCCGAGGCGTGCGCAATAAATGCTAAAGTCCGTTGCAAAAACGGGCAAAATCTTTTAAAGATGTCGCACATCTCTCTCTCCCTTTAAAGCTCTTGCTCAATCTCTCACCTCCACTGAAACTCTCTTGCTTTGAAACTCTGTTCAAGAAACCCTAATCTCTCTCCTTCCTCTGAAAAATGGCGTTCCCCATTAGCTTCGAGAGCTCCTCGACCTTGACCCAGGGCAACCAGACACAGGGCACAGCCTTGCAAACAGCCACAACCCTGTTTGCACCTACGCAATTTCTAAAAGAGAAATTGGGGCTTTAGATGAACTCTTTCTGTTGGACCATGGGTTAGATGACATCAATTCGTTTGGGCTGTTTCCTGAGCAGGAAACAGGGTCAGAAACAGGGCCTGAAGTTTTTAAGGATGACCTAGGGGAGGATTTGTCAAAAAAAAAAAACAAAGGGGGAAGTAGTGGTCAAATGGAGGAGTCCCCTGTTAAGCCTACACAAGCCACACCGGTAACACAAACCGGTGAGAAACGCAAAAGGTACAAAATTGTGGCTAGGCGTGCTAGAGTACCAAGAACACGACCACCATCAAGGCCTAAAAGCGGCCAGACTGAAGCGCCCTCAAAAAGTGAACCCCCTGTCAAACCAAAACCACAAATCCCCTCTTCGGCCAAACCCACAAACAGACCCACAAGAAAATCAGCCCGAATAGCTTTTCACTCCACTCCTCGTCCTGCCAAACAGTCAGCCCCTGTTATTGAGGAGATTGATTCCTCCTCTGAGCCTTCATCAGATAGCGACACTAAAAATACTGCCTTCAAATAGGGCACGCCCGTGTTCTCAGAGTTCTCAGAGGATAAGCCTCTTCCTATACCAAAACCATCACCCCTCAAAACTCCCAAGAGAAAAGCCTCCCTCAAACATGCCTCCACCCAAGACTCTCCTACTGAGCCCCAACCTAAACGAGCCAAGAAATCTACCCCGTCTGCAATCTCAGCCAAATTGACCCAATTGATTCAGAGACGGGTTGTCAGGGGCAAAATTATAAAGGTCAAGTATTTTGAGAAACAGGGTCTGGGGGTGTTTCTGTACAAGTTGCGTGCACAGGGGTGATATGAGTTGTTTACAAACACCCAGCTGGGGCGTTCTATACATGAGTTGGCAGAGTTCTATGCCAACTACACTGTCACCGAAGGAGTGTTGACAAGTATTGTTAATGGGAAGCAGCTTCGCTTTGATGCGAAGATATTAGGGGACATTCTGGGGATTCCCTCCACAGGCTTTGATATATATGTGAGGGAAGACAAGACTATTCTAGGGACAGCCAAGCTGCTGGAACTCGCCCAGAAATTTAGCTAGCAACTAAGCCTGTAAACACCCAAGTCTGTGAAGAAAGGGGACATGACATCGCTCCATCAATTGCTATTTTGGTTTATCATCAAGAATGTCATCCCCAGAGGCCAGGGTTGCAATCTTGCTGATGTCATGGATCAGTGTTTGATGGATCTGATGGACACGGAAATGCAAATTAACCTTCCTGCCATCATGATTCGACATATTGCAAGAATTGCAAACACTTCTAGGGAACATGATCTGGGATACGGCTTCTTTCTGACTAATGTGTTTGAGCACTTTGGAGTGACACTGCAGAAGAAGGTGGGTGCTCAGTTCATTGATGAGATCGGGAGTAACACCCTTATGGGGTGTGGGTATGCTTTGATTGAAGGGTCTGCCTCAGAACAGGGGACCAGAACACCCCGTCCTCCTGTTCCTGGCAGTTCCTCAACCAAGCTTGAGGCTGCTTTGGAAGAAAACTCTCGCCTCAGTACTGAGCTTAACGCTGTAAAGGCTGCCCTGGACGAGGAAAAAGCTCTAAATGCAAAACGCCATGCAGATCTCCTCGCCCTTCTCTCTTCACTTTCAGCAAAATTTTCTCCTTCTGCTCCTTGAACACCCCTCATGAGCTGTTCCATCTGTTGTTCTCATAGCCTATTCTCACTTCTCTTGGTGAATCAGTTTGTACTCTGTTGCACTCTTTTGATGAATGACAGGATATCTTGTTTTTTGATTGGCTTTGCCTTGCTTGCTTTTTGTTGTGAATTGCTTGTATGTCACTAGGATGGCCAATCTCATTACCATACCAAAACACTTGAGTGTATCGCCTGTTGACTTTCCTCCATTACCCAAGTGGTGGTGATAGCAAATACCCTCTGTTTGACTGTTCGCCCCTACTTTTTAATGATGCCAAAAGGGGGAAGATAGGTTGTTGTTTTAATTCTGCCATGGACGAGTTAATTTTCTTACAATCTTTTCGATACTAACTGCTTCATGTGAATTTGAATAATTGGTACAAATCACTTAAATTGCCCTTGAAAGTCAATATGGTCACTTGGTCATCATCAAAAAGGGAGAATTTATTAGAATGTATAAAGTTTTGATGATAACAAATTCAAGTGTTGTTGTTGTTGCTCCAAACAGGCTTTCCAAACAGGACCTTACTGCTGTTCTCAATGTATTAAAACTGCTTGACTAATGGTTTATCAAGAACAGGTAATCAAGTCAGCAATGTAAGAACACCTGTGAGGAATAGGTTCTGTGAGGTGTTTTGAAGCATATCCTGAGAAGTGTTTGAAACATAAGATATGTGCAACTGTAACAAACAGGTTCCGTGCGGTGTTTGAAGCATATTCTGTGAAGTATTTGCAGCAAAGTCGTTCTACAAGATGACTAGTGGTTACAACAAGATGTCTTGATTTGATTTGGTTTTATATTTTTAGACTCTTGTTAATATGCCAATTAGAAAGTTTTAATTTACCACTCACTGGAAACGGTTTTGCTTTTCGGAAAATATTTCGGATCACCCTTCAGAACAACCCTGGAAACAGGGCGATCAGGGTGTTTCCAGAATAAGCTGCGAAAAACTGCTTTGCACGATTTTTATCTTTTGGATTTTGAGCAGCTTCTTCAAAGATTTGCAAGAAAGATTTTTCTATGGAGTATCTTATTCTTTACCCTAAAAAACGGTTATCAAAAATCTTAAGGGATTTGCAAAATCTTTTTGAATAAAAAGAATATCTAATTTTTGGCAAGTGGATAAGGTAGTTGAGAAAAACATGGGCTAGCTGCTGAAGAACACCGCCTTATGCACGCAGTTCAGGAAGTGTTTTCAGCTCATGTCACCTTACCCCTTGTAGCTAAAGGATTCTATTTTCTCTAGGATTTTAGTTTCTAAAAATTTCAGAAATAGTTTTCCATCCCTTGTAGGTAAAGGATTCTATATTCTTCAGATTTTTTAGTTTCCAAAAATTTGATGAATTGTGTTCCAAGCACTATAAAAGGCGGCTTCTTACAATCTTGGACATATCGGTTTTCAGAGAGAAAAAATCTGAGTTCATGAGCTAAAACGTTTGAAAAGAAAACCGAGCCTTATGAGTGAATTAATTGAGCTTTCAAAGTTGGCATACTAGGACTTCATTATATCCTATATTAGCTTAGTTGAGAAGCATTGTAATAGGGTGTTTTTTCTTTACATTCTTCTTTCACAAGAGTGAGTAGAGTGTATGTCCAAATCAAGGGGATTTTGGATGTGGGGTAACTTGTCTTAGGGAAGACAGGTTACGTGTGTTACAAGTTGTAACAAGGTGTGTTACTATTGTAACGTGATTAGCCCGTTTAGTGAAGTGTTTAAATCCTACACGAGGTAGGTCGTGGTTTTTAACCTCAGTTGGGCTAGAGGTGTTTTTCACGTAAAAATCCTATGTCCATTATTTCTGCATTCAATTTTATTGGATTTTCGCTTCTGCTTATTTCAGAAACAACCTGTGCGAACAGGGTCTAAGATTGTTTGTGAGCAACTTGCGAAAATCAGACACCACAATTCACCCCCCTCTTGTGGTTGTGTACTCTCTAATTCAATAGTATTCTTTCTGGCATACTCACTTCTCAATACACTCCTACTCATAACCAGCTCGCCGACATTTTTACCAAAGCCCTTAGTCAGTCTCAGTTCCATTATTTACTCGGCAAGTTGGGCATTTCTCATCTGCATGCTCCAACTTGAAGGGGAGTATTGGCGGATTATTAGCAGATCCATATCTTTTGGTGACATATTTAGCTTCCCTGTGTAATTTGCTTGTACTAAATTAGGGTATTGCCTTAATTCTTGCACTTTCCACTTTCTAGCAATTGCCATATTTGTGTACAATTGTGTATATATATACTCTTCTTCTTAATAAAACGAAGCAGTGAGGAGAGCACCTAGATTGAATTCTCTCCCAGCTCAAAATCTTCACTCACCATGAAATTTGCTTGCCTTGCTTTGAGTTTGTTAGTTCTTGTCTCATGTGGTCTTGGCATCCTTTTTCCACACTATATTGGTCGAATTTTCAAAATCCCAATTTCGGGATGAATTTGACGAGGATTTGCGATGTTGTCTTAGGGAGCTAGAGGACTCTAGGATGGCCTTTGCTAAATCAAATCATTAAAGGATGAAGGGAATCACTTCTTCAAGATCCAGGATTATAGGCTTGATCGGTATGACAAATCTCTTCAGTAGCTCTGTGTGGTTGTTCCATCACCATATGATGATACTAATTTGATGGATGAGCTTTTGATATCTATTAACTTGAGTTTAGCTTTTTGTTGGTTTAAATTGGGTGACTTTGAGGCTGCCAAAAATCATTGTGATTTAGTTCTTTGATTAGATTTTTGCAATATTAAGAAGACCTCATGCTCTTTTAAATATGAATTTGGTGGAGGATGCTCGTCTAGACCTTCTAATGGCCCTTAATCCGACCCAAAAAAATGAGGAAGTGAAGAAAGAACTACGTAGAGTGGAGGCACTGTGTGAAACACCTAGCAAGGATAATCAAACACGTCATGCAACCTCTACTGTGTCGATCCCTGTTACTATGTCAGTTAATCCAGTGAGGTTAGAGATATTTGATCCTTTAATCTTGGATGACTCTTTTCATTCAAGAAATCTATCCCCAGAGAGCTGTGCTACTGTCATGATACCGGAGATTGAGATTGGTGAAAGAAAAAGAGAATGGGAGCTGGAGACAGAGATGTAGAGTATTGGTACTTCCAGTACGAGACGTTGCCATGCCTCAAGCAGTAGTGAGAGGATTAGGGACGTGCAAATGGTTGATGTACATAATTCAGATGATGTGGGCTAAGACATGAGTAAGGGTAGGATTGATTTATCCCCTACGCAATCTTCGGCTAATACAGAGTCAAGAATTGGTTTGGAAAAAGTCACTTCATCACCGATGCGTTTCACACACGAGTAAGAAATGGAAATGCCTTCAGCTTAGTCAGACAACCTATGAGGCACCCTGTCACGGTCAAGAGCTTCATTATTTTCAACATCACACCATGAACTAGATGACCATACGTATTCATTGTTTTGAGCAACTAGTGCCAAAAGAGTCGTTGGATGATGAGGATGGTCAAAGTGTGCGCCAAATGGTAGAGACATCTACTCAGGTTGAGGATCTTCAACAAGGTTCTAGTTTTGAGGCCACCTTTGTAGCTAGGATGGATTGGACAACATAAATCAGGAAGCATTATTGAATTTAAGTTCCGTTAAGGTGAATGAAATTTCTCAAGCTTTGCACTTGCTGCTCACCACTAAGGCCTTGAGCCATTCTATGGGATTTAAGATGAAGACTGAATGGAGGACTCCTACTACCTCTACCAAGTGGAGGGTTCACATCAAGGACCGCAAGCAGATGAAGCATCGGCAGAAAAAGCGTGCTGTCGTAGTTAATAAAGGGTCCCTTATGTTGTTTAGCTCTTTTGATATGCATGTTATATATATGGTTTTCGGGTTATTAGTTGGAGAAGTTGAAGGGCAAGCGAAAATAGGTGGAATTTCTCAAGCTAATAATCCATTTGATTTACCTTTGACCCCAAAAAAAAAAAGTGACACTGATATGTTTATCTTAGTCGAAGATTAAATA
The DNA here is from genome assembly GCA_029747015.1 of Carnegiea gigantea. NCBI lineage: Eukaryota > Viridiplantae > Streptophyta > Magnoliopsida > Caryophyllales > Cactaceae > Carnegiea > Carnegiea gigantea. The sequence goes on along the minus strand of JAKOGI010000098.1, from coordinate 24,463 downwards.
TCTTTTAAATTTAAGATTTTTTTCCCTTTAAAAAAATATTGCATAACAAATCTATCTAGCAACCCCATCTTTCTTGCTTCTTCTCGTTGTTTTGTTTAATGAAAACTTATATAATGAAATAGACATAATACAGCTGCAAATAGCTAATGCCTATGTGATAAGTACTTTGCGAATTAAGCCTAGTTGGTTAATATGCTGTTTATACATATATAATATGGTAAAAGTACGTCTAGCTTGAGACTCTGAAATAGGATCTATGTCATTTCACCATTGACCCCTAAAAAAATTATGCACAACCTCGCAAAAAATTTCATGTACAAATCTATTCATGAAAGACATCATAATTATATGTCAATTACTGTTGTGTCTAGCTACCATTTTAGCATGATGGATATGATCTAAATTGATACTTGTGTTTGTTAAAATTATGCATAATGTTAGTTTTTTCCTGCATCACTTTTAAGGAAGTATAAAACAAATAACAATTTATTAAGTAGTAATGCCACAATTAGGGATGATACGTATACTCCTATATAGGGTATGTTTGGTTCGAGCCAAGTCTAAGCTTGGCTAGGCTTGGCTTGGCTTGTTAGGCAATTGAGCCGACCTCAAATGCTAGCTCAGCTTGGTCAAATCGAATTTGAGCTGAGTTTTGACTAAACTGAGCTTGATCTGAGTCTGGCCTTGACCGATATTTTTTTCCCTATATGATTCAAATCTTCAGATGATAGGTTCGAAATACATTTTAACCTAAAGAACTATAACGCTCAGCCTAAAGCAATAAGGAAATGATCAATATTATACTTAAAGCAAGTGGATAAATTGGTAAGGTGGTGCTTCAAGGGCTTTGGTTTTAATTGATGGTGGATGATAAGTTGGTGCCATATTCATCAGACTATTACTAGTTTGGGGATAAACAAAACTCTCAAGTCTTCATTATACTTGTTTAATATCTTAGGTAGAAGTTCTAACTAGATGGTTATGTGGTCTTTTATTAATTAAAATTAGATTTTGTTATTTTGGATTTGCTTAATGTACCTGACTAATGGCAGTTGAATTATCAATATGTAGATTATAAATATAGCTACACACAGAGTGTAATTCACTTTCAAAATATACAAGCAAGCTCAATAGAGTAGAGCCGAGCCCAAATTCACTATGTCTAGGTTTGGCTCATTATGCATGCAAGTCGAGCCGAGCTTTGGTCAAATCGAATCCGAGTTGAATTTTAACCAAGCAGAACTGAGTGCTTGCCAAACTGGCTCAGCTTGTGTGTAATTCTATTTCTATAAGTTAAATAAGGTAAATGCTTTATCCATAACCCTACTATGCTTGTTCTGTTAGAAGCCCGTTCTTTAGATCAGTGTGCCTCCACAATAAAAGCAAAGCTTGGATTTGAAAACTGCATGTCAGTCTCATCAGCGACAAACGAGGTATATGCTTCTTTTGGAAAACACTAGCGATTGTTCTTGACTTTGTATCCCGCAGACCCGAAATCTTCCATTACATGCTTTAATTTGAAACTATTTAATCAAAAGTGGTTCTCACAAGTATACATGCACCAAGCTCTTTAACAAATAGGTCTTCATTCTTGCATGAGTTGGACACTGACCGCCCAACAACAATCATGGTTGATTGTGGGGGATTTGAACACAACAACCAACCCAACATAGAAATCTAGAGGTAATCTATTTAGATACTTGTATTTTGCTCCTTTTTTTCTACAATGGATGGATGTCTAGTCCTTGGAGGACATTGGTTTCAATGGTTCGGAATTCACCTAGAATAATCATCGTGATGGCATAGAAAGAATTCACGAGAAATTGGATAAGGCATTGGTTCATCTGGCGTGGTTATAGATATATCCAGAAACAAAGGTAACTCATCTTCCTAGAATCATTTCTGATCACTGTTCGGTCCTGGTGGAGGTTGCTCCTAAGGAAAGGAACCATTGCCTTTCTTTTAGAACTTTGATTATGATGTATTATCATCCTCAGTTTAAAGCATTTCTTTATGTTGTAGTGTAGAAACCTGAGGACTCTTTTGTGCAAAACCTTAACCGTTTTAGACACTTTGCTCAGGATTGAAATAAGTTAGTGTTTGGAAACATCAATCATAGCAAAAATCAGACAGGATCTAGACTTTGGGGGGTCCAAAAGGCTATTGCTATGAAGAGTTTTTCTTTCCTTTGTAAGCTGGAAAAGGACCTGAGAAGCCATTATCATATGTTGCTAAAAATTTTTTTTAAAAAAAAAGCATCATTTGGGCTTAAGGGGCTAGAATTTGCAATCAGCTATGCAAGGACCTGAACACCAAATACTTTCACATGCTTACTAAAATAAGGCAAATAAGGAGGAATTTACTAGCTCTAAAAAATGCACAGAAATAGTGGGTTTATGGGGATTAAAGCACAAGAAATCCAATCACTGGCCACATTCAAGCCTCGCTTACCTCCTCAAAATAAGTCTGCTTGTAGAAGAGTTCGATAGGAGGGTATGATCTGTCACTGTTTAACACCAAAGAGCCTAGTGATCAAGAAATAAAAGAAGTTTTTTTTTAGCTGAGCCCCACCAAAGCCCGAAGGCCAGATGGATTACATGCTTTTTTCCTAAAAAAATACTAGGGTAATATAGGACATTATGTGATCAACTTAGTTAAACAAATTTTTCAGTCACCTAAGAGGGTGAATGACATTAGACCAATTAGTCTTTACAATGCCTCCTATAGGGCCCTATCCAAAGTTCTTATTAACAGGCTTAAACCTCTCCTACCGTCTTCAACCAATCCATCCCAATCCAATTTTGTCCCTGGGAGAAGAATTACAAACACCATTATGTTAGTTAACGAAATGATTCATTTCATTGGAAAATGCAAAACCAAAAAGAAGTGCGTGGCAGTCAAAGCTGACCATTCAAAAGCATATGACATACTTAAATGGGACTTCATTAAAGACACCTTAGTTGAATTTTAAGTATCCCCCCAACCCAAAAAAAAGCTGGTAGAAATTATTATGGCTTGTATTACGGTTGTCAAAATCCAAATCCTATGGAATGGGCGGCCAGGGGACGATATAGAACCTTCAAAAGGAATTAGACAGGCTTTGTCCCCAAACATATTTGTCATGTATATGGAAAGACACTCTGGGCTTATTAAGGAAAGAGTTGCTCAACAACAATGGAACCCTATTGAAGTTAAGGATGTGCAAATCTCATATGTCTTCTGTGCCGATGACATAATTCTATTTGGAAGAGCCGACTTCTAAAACTTGCAGGCTATTATGAGAACAATTGAGGATTTTAGTAGAACTTCATGACTATACAGTAATAAATATCCAAGTCCAAAATTATCTTTCCTTAAGCACTTCACCACAAACACCGTAGAATTCTAGCTTCCTTAGCGCACATCCTAGCCTCAACTAGCTTTAGGATGTATCTAGGCATCGCTTTGTCTGCTAAGTTACCTAAATATGCTAATTATAGTGAAACGCTTGACAAATTCAAAGAGAAATTAGCACACTAGTAGACCAAGTTTATTAACTTAGCAAACAGAGTTACTTTAATCAAGTCAGCTTTATCCATTATGCCTATGTACGATATGCCAACTGCCCTTTTGCCTAAGGAAGCCCTTGATGAAATACAAAAGATGATTAACATTTTATATAGAATAAGGTTGGTTGTAGACACAATGTGCCTAGAGTCCTCTGGGAGACTGTGGTTAGGAATAATAAACTACACAGACGTACCATCGGTTTTTAAAACTAAAGATAAGGCACCTTGTCTGTTGGAAAAACTAACAGAAAGGACCCTCAAATTTTTATTTGAACAATTTTCTAAACCCAGGCACTATTCTAGTTTGCAAAGCATGCCCAAAAATTTTTCATATTTGCAAATCTACCCTCAATCCTTAAAAACCTACTTTCGAAAAATCTAAAATTGTATTTGTGATATTTTGCCTACTAGTATAATTTGAGGCCCTTTTCAACTGGTATCATAGCCACCTGCACAAAAATAATGAAGACAATTAAACTAATTAATGACTAATTAAGCTAATTAACTGTGATTAATGTTGTAATTAATGCTTGAATCATCACCTGCTTGCCCTAGTCCTAATTATTCCCATATTGTCCACTCACCAGAAGGTATTACCTTATTAGCACCTCAATTAAACTATATCACTGATATAGTTTTAGAATTAAAAGTCGAATTAGCTAAAATTAAGACTGAGCTAAAGGAGCTTAAGAATCAATTAACGATAGTCCATCTTTCTCTTATTAACGAAGTTAGGTATAGCAAAAAAGCTACTCCTAGTATTAGTACTCCTTTTCAGTATAAATATCCTTTCCAAAACCTAAAAAACAAGATTCTATTTCCTTTGCAAGAGATAAAAATCCAAAAAGAAGTAGGAGAAAAATTTGATGAAAAATCAATTGAAAAGAAAGAAAAAGAAGATAGAGTATCAACAATATACTCTTGATGAGCTACAAATAGGTTCGAAAAAGAATAAAATTCGGAAGAATTAAACAAAATCATAGGCGCAATTATGATAAACATGACGTTTTGTCTGATGATAATGAAGAGACCAATAATATCCAATTAGAAGAAAAAATATATCAGCAGATAAATCTGATTAAATTAGGATCTCAATGTATTACCATTAGAAGAAATTAGGAGAAAACTTGATAAGAAATATGGTAAAGTGACTACTGAAAACGAAATCAATGAGATTGGAGAAGAAATCGACCTATATGAAATAGAGACTAATCTAGTTAAGAATGTAGTTCCTAAACCTGAAGAATTTGATGAACCACCTAGAAAAAATACTCATTTCCTAAGACCTAGGTACGTCCCAGTAGAACGTACAAATAATTTTTCCTTCACGTTTATCCTAAGAAAAATCACGACCTTTGAAGAAATTGACCTTACCCTAATTAGCCAAACTGGATATATCTTAAACATTGATAGAGCCCGCAATAGAGAAGAAACATTTGAGTACTGGAAAAGAAAAATGAATAGTATCTTAAACCTAAATACTACTTGGACTGCAGCAAACTTCCTATACTATATCAAGCATAGTTTCTCTACACTGTAGTTGACTGGTATGATTCATTAAATGAAGACGGAAAAAATACATGAGGAGTAATGGAAACACCAACCGCTCTATTTAGAAATTTGTGCAAAGAAATTAAAACTGAATTCATCAGAGCTAAACTTAATTTTGAAGAAAAAGCAAGAGCATGGCAAATTAATAACATAGAATTATGGGATATGAGATATCTAAAAAATTACATTGCTAAATTTAGCCAATATTATTATAAAATTGGGTATAATAAAACTAAGGCTCTGTTCTTTTCGTAGTTTAATCAACCCAACCCACACTCACCCACTCCTTTCCCCCTCTTTCCACTCCTTCCCACACTTTAAAAAAAAAAAAAATACCACTCCTTCCCACATTCACCCATTCCTTCCAACACCTACATAAAACAACCATTTCTCATATTCTGAAAATTTGTATAATTTACGTAATTATGTGTACGAATAATCTGATATCAATTATGAGCAGTTTTAATTTTTCAGATGTTATGGAACAGTTTTTTTGTTATCGTTAGTTATGAGATATTTGTTGTAGGTTAAAAAGCGTATATGGTTGTTGCTGTGTATGTAACAGAATAATTTTCTGTACATCGTAATTCATGACAAAAGTTGCAGATGTTTTTTTCCTACGTATAATTTTTTGGCATTGTTCGTAATTCGTGATAGAAAGTGTAGATGTATTGTAGTTGACATTATTTTTAGAAATTTTATGTTACTTGAAATTTCTTTATTTATTTATTTTTTATTTTATTCTTTTTTATTTTTTATTTTATTTTTTTAATTTTTGCTTTTTTGGATTTTTGTATTTTTTGTTTTTATTTTTGTATTTTTTGGTTTTATTGTTGTATTTTTGTATTTTTTATTTTTATTTTTGTATTTTTGTATTTTTGTATTTTGTATTTTTATTTTTTAAAATTTTTTATTTTTTATTTTTTACTTTCTATTTTTATTTTTTATATTTATTTTTTATTTTTTATTTTGCTATTTTTTGGTTTTATTTTATTATTTATTTTATTATTTTTTATTTTTTTGTATTTATTTTTCTATTTTTTGTAATAAAAAATAAGATAATAAAAAATAAATGCAAAAACAATTAAGACTAAAAAAATTTTTAAAATTTGAGAAAAATAAAAATAAAAAACAAAATAAAAAAGGAAAAAATTTTAAGAATTTAAGAAAAATAAAATAAAAATTAAAAAATAAAATTTAAAAATTTAAAAATTAAAAATTAAAAATTAAAAATTAAAAATTTAAAAAATTTGAAAATTTAAGAAAAATAAAATAAAAAATTTAAAAATTTTATGAATAAAAAATAAAAAATAAAAAATAAAAAATAGAATAATAAAATAATAAAATAATAAAAATAAAAACACAAAAACACAAAAATACAAAAATAAAAAATGAACAAAATAAAAAAGAACAAAAAAGAATAAACAAAAATAAAAAAATTCATCATCATTAATTACTATCACAATAAAATTATTACATTATGAAACAAAAAAAATATTAATAACCAATACTTCAACTTCATTCAACTACATTCAACTTTCATCCACACTCACCCACTCCTTTCCACACTTAAAAAAAAATACCACACTCACCCACTCCTTCCCCCCTTTCTCACACTCACTCATTCCATACCCCTCATTTTCCACTGAAAAGAATAGGGCCTAATTTTGGCATGTTGTATGACAAATTACCATATCCTATAAATTTCATAATTAATGAAAAATACATTGCATATTTGGAACGAGCAGATGTCATTGATACTCTTGGTTCAAGAATATTTTATCTTTTATCTAAGAAAATGGATCAATGATCAATGCCTTGATTTTCAAAAGCAAAAGAAAATCAAAAAGCAATTCCTAACTTGCTGGGATTCACCTCACCAATGGAAAAAGGAACCTGCAAAAAGAAGGAAAAAAAAATTCTATAAGAAAAAGAGCTTTAACATGCAAAGAAGCGAAAAATATAGAAGAAAATATTATAACAAACTCGGTCCTAAAAATATAGATTTTTTAAGAAAACTGCTTATTGCCCTGCAGGAAAAAAACAACTGCAAATGTTGGACATGCATAGAAGAGGTCATTATACTAATGAATGCAAAAACAGGAAGAATAACAAACTAATTGAGACCTTAAGAAACTTAGATTATGTTGAGCTTAGTGAAGACGATGCATTAGACCTAGACCTAAGTAACAACAAAGGGATTATTAAAATTATATTGGACAATGAATATGAAGAAAGTGATTATGAAGAAACAAGTCATATGATGAAAAGTAGCTTGGTTAGTCTTGGTAATCTTTAAGGCGAAGAGTTTGTTGTAGATAATGATCATAAGGAAGTTAAAGGAGATTGGGTTCTTCCCATAATCCAAAAAGATATGATCTATAAAAAATTTATCTTTCAATTAAAAAACAAATACGTATGTTGAAATGATGAAAGGAGATATTGACATAAAGGATTGTGAGCATGATGTTGGGGAAGTTAATCTCATTAATTGAAAAAATATCCTTAAGCATAACAAAGATGGAAAGTATAGGTATATCCATATCGAAAGTGTCCAAGTTCAAATCACTCCACTACAATATTACGGTGAAGATATTGATCTTTACGCTTTACTTTATGATATTAGGCACATCAAATTTAATAATCAAATCATCACAGGAATAAAGACCAATTTATATAATGAGTCAGTAGGATCCAATTACCGACCAGGATATTATGTGAGTTTAAAAGATGAATTTGCTAAAAACTTCCTATCCCGTAAGATTAAAATAGCTGGGATGGACATGAAAAGAAGATGATATTCTTTAAGGATATTTTGAAAAATTATCTACAAATTAGATAATATAATAGACCCAAAGACTAAGGTAACAATAATAGAAGCAGAAAATTTTGAAAGTCCCACCCCTATGCAAAAGATCCAGAGGATTAAGTTTAATCTTCAAGAGATTAAAATAGATCGTTCATGGATATCTAGCTTCGTCAATCCGACTAAGATAAATAAGAAAAATATAATAAAAATTGATAAGGAGGGTAAAATCACCATAAAACCCCAATTATTAAGGAGTATGAAGGATCTTCATCAACTAAAGAAGAGCTTAAAGAAGATAACACAATTAGCATGACTAGTGAAATAAGTAGAATGGGTTTTGAAGCTACAAGGCCCAGTGTAGATCGAATTATAAGTCTAGATAGAAATATCATTGGGTGCAAAACAAGAACTGTTAGTGAACCAATTTATAAAGATAAATTAGTCAAAAATATGACTAATGGAGATATGATATGCAATCACCGATATAAATCCTAATAGCTTTTATATTCCAATAAACATATGCTCAAAGGGATATAATAAGTATGAGCTATGTGTTTACATAGATAGTGGTTGCTCTGTATGCTTTGGGAAAAGATCACTGTTTCCTGAGTTTATGTGGAAAAGAGTTAAAGATTCTTTAAAAGTAAGGATAGCTGATAATAGTATTATGAGTCACAATGAAGCCATAGAAGGGTTGATAATAGAACTAAGAGGAGTTCAATGCATTATACCAGTCCTATGAGTTACTGATCAACCCTCTCATGATATAATTATAGGAAATAATTTTTAGAGATTGTATTCTTCATGCACCTAAACCACAAATCAGATAATATTCACAATTAATTGTCATTCCGTTCCTATTGAAAAATTAAGTAGTACCTACGCTCATCAGAAAATTGAGTTTACGTGCAATTAGCATGGTGAGAAGGTAATACCAGCATAACGTGAAGTAGCATAACAATCTCATTACTTGAATTATCTGTTAAAAAACAGATTATCGAAAAATAAGAAAAATTATGTAAGGAACTCTACTCTGATAATCTACTAAAGTTTTGGGATAAAGGTAAGACATTTGCAAAAATTATTTTATTAAATCCCAACACTGTTATTCAGATCAAACAAATGGTGTATACATACTAAGATATTCAAGAATTTGATAAACAAATTAAAGAACTTCTGTATAAAGGTTCAATCAGAAATAGTAAGAGTCCTCACACTAGTCCTGTTTTCATGATAAGAAATCATGCCGAAGAAAAAAGAGGAAAGGCGAGAATGGTGATCGATTACAAAAAGTTTAATGATAATACTGTCTTCGATGGTTACTATATTCTTAACAAAACAGTCCTTTTTAATAGAATTCAAGGAGCCTTGGTTCTCAAAAATAGATTGCAAAAGTGGTTATTAGCAGATATGTAACAGCCCACGACCACCCGCCATCGAGGTATTGTCCACTTTGGGGCTACACAGCTCACACCAGGGCACGCTCACTCTAAGTCCAGTGTACCCCTCACGGTTTTGTCCTCAAAAGGCGCCTCGATGGGTTGAGGTTTCCCCACGCTTATAAGGCGTGGTTCGTTCTCCTCAACTCCCGATGTGGGATACCTTCATCCGAAGCTAAGCATGTATGTTTCATCTCAGAATCCAATATCAGGCAGCACATTCTAACAAATTTGGCTATGCTAGTCTAACATGCAACATCGATTCCGTTAAAACGTTTACGAAATTAGTATTAACTTAGGAGGAGAGAAACACTTACTTGAAATCGCTTAATAACCCACTTAATTGGCAGCAATTCACGCCCCAAGTCCCCTTGAACTCGACCCCGGTTCGGCTACACCTAGAATTCGAAACCCTAGCTTCGCCTTAGTGGAAATTTAAGCTGATTTTGGCTAGAATTCAACTCCTAATTTATAGAAGAGGTAGTCAGGGTCATGGGTTGCCGGATTCCGGCACGTGGGTGGCGGTTTTCAGGGGTTAGACGCGTGATTTTTGGGCTGGGAGAAGTAGATGGCAGTGTGTGGTGGTTGTGGCGGTGAAGGACACATGCTGGGGGTACCAGTGGTCCCTTTCTCTCGCCGGTGACAAGTGGCAGTCGGCGGTGGACGCCAGACGGCGCCGGTGGCCCAGGCAGAGAGATGGAGAGCAACGAGTGGGTTAGAGAGAGATTGAGGGTGTCAGGTGTCCTTCGGGTCTCAGAGACCCGACTCCCCCCTTTTGTTCTAATTTTTTTTTTTTTGGGCTCAACTAACATCATTCAACTAAATTCTGGTCCCGTACTCGTTAATGGTTAGGCTAAACTCGAGTTGAAACGACCTACAACTAACATTCCAGTTTAAACTTTGGGAATCAACCAATAAAACGAAAAACGATTTTAAGAACTCGGTTTAGCGTTGATTCGATAATTTTATAAATAAGTAACGTCAATAATAACATTAATCAAATAATCGTTCTTTTTAATGAAATTAATCGTTAAAAACTCACACAGTCCATTTAATATCTTTGTCGAACCATAATTCAAACGCAACTGGTAAATTCAGCAATTGAAACAGTTAGTCAGCAATAGAATGAAAGCGTGGCCCTTACACTCTCCTCCCCTTAAAAGAATTTCGTCCTCAAAATTTCCTCACCTGATGATAATAATGCGGGATATTTTTCATGCATTTCACTTTCTAACTCCCAAGTTGCTTCTGCCACCTTGTGATGTTTCCATAACACCTTAACATAGGGGATGCTCCTGTTTCTAAGCTTCTTTTCCGTCTTCTCCAAAATCCAAATGAGTTCTTCTATATAGGTGAGATTCTCCTTAACTTGCAGGGGTTCATATCGGATGACATGATCCGGATCCGGAACATATTTCTGGAAACTGGATACATGAAATACATCGTGGATGCCTTGCAATGAGGGCGGTAAGGCTAGTCGGTATACAACCGATCCTACTTTCTGTAGAACTGCAAACGGTCCAATGAACCTCAGGCTTAATTTTCCTTTTTGCCCAAATCTTATACTTCCCTTGAGTGGAGACACTTTCGGAAATAAATGGTCTCTAATCTCAAACTCCAGTGGCCTTCTCCTATTATCCGCGTAGCTCTTTTACCTACTCTGTGTGGCTTGCAACTTCTTGCGAATTGTTCTGATTATTCCGATCATTTGATCGATTAAGTCAACCTTGGAAGGTTCCCTTTCCCCTACTTTATTCCAACAAACCAGAGTTCTGCAACGTCTACCATATAACGCCTCGAAAGGAGCCATGCCTATACTGGCGTGGTGACTATTATTATACGCAAACTCGATCAGAGGCAAGTTATGATCCCAAGCTCCAGCGTAATCGAGTGCACAAGCTCTCAACATGTCCTCCAAGGTTTGAATGGTTCTTTCAGATTGACCATCCGTCTGAGGATGGAAGGCCATACTTAAACATAGTTCTGTACCCATTTCTCTTTGAAAATCATGCCAGAAGCGAGATACAAACTTGGCATCGCGATCTGACACAATACTGAGTAGCACACTATGCAGTCTAACTATCTCCTTAATGTATAGGTTAGCCAGTTGCTCAGAGGTGAAAGTGGCCTTGATGGGTAAGAAGTGTGCGACCTTAGTTAATCTGTCAACTATAACCCACACAACGTCATGCTGTCTGATGGTTTTTGGCATTCCAATAATGAAGTCCATGGTGATGTGTTCCCATTTCCACTCGGGAATTGGCAAGGGTTGCAGTAAACTTCCAGGTTTCTGATGCTCGATTTTCACCCGTTGGCACGTAAGGCACCGAGCCACGTACTCTGCGATATCCCTTTTCATGCCATTCTACCAGTAATGGGTTTTCAAGTCATGGTACATCTTCGTACTTCCAGGGTGTACAACAAGTGTGGAATTATGCGCCTCCTTTAAGAACTCCTTCTTGAGAGCTGTTATGTTTGGTACTGTAATAGTCCAACCCTAAATTATGTTATTAATTTCATTTCATTAATATTTCATTAATCCAAGTGATTAATGTCATTTCATTTACATCATTTCTTTTCGTTATTCCCATTTGGACATTTCTAACTAGGCCCTCACGGGCAATTCGTGGTTTTGTTCTAGCCAAATTGTGAAAATCGATTTAGGCCTTGATATTTTACGAATTTAATGATTTAATTCTTTTTCATGACACTACAATCATTTAACCTCAAACTTTGGAAAAAAAAAAAAATTCGCAAGCACACTCGGTTTCAGTTTTTTCTCTCAACCCGAGCCCGTTTAGGGCCGTTTGCGACGCAACAAGACTTGATCTTTATTTGTTTAGCTGAACCCTCTTAATCAAGCCTTAATCAAGCTTGATATTTTTGACTTTTCCACTTTGATTTGCAGCCAAGTAAAGCTAATATAAATTGTAAAATTTTCATTTTATTTTCATTCTACACCAAGCTTTCAAGAGACTTTCTCTCTCTTCCCTCTCCTCCTTCTCTCTCTACACGGCAGCACAGCAGCAGCACCACCCTCTCAGCCACCTTTCAACCACCAAAAACCCACAAAACATCCCCCACTCACCACCCCCAAACACCCCTTTCACTTCCATAAGCATCAAGAATCATTTCTACCACTTTTTCAATCACAAAGTGAGTCTTCTTTTCACCCCTATACTGATTTTTGTTTTTGATTCTTGATCTTGTTGGTTTTGTTTCTTATTTTGGTTGTTTTAGTGATGGATTATGCTGTTTTTATGGTATTAAGAATCATCTTGTTGATGGATTATGGTGGAGTTGAAATTGGATGAGGTTAGGGTTTGGGTTTCATCTTGGACATGCAAGTTTCTTGTTCAAGTGATGCTTCTTGCTTGTTCTATCTTTGATTTTGCTTATCTCTTAATATATTGAAGTTGTTATGCTGTTTATGGTGTTTTCAAAAGTTGGGACTGAGTTCAAAGTAACCCAAAGTTAGGGTTTTGTCCAAAATGCAAATTTGGATCAACTAATGGTAAATTTGAGGTGTGTCTGTGTATGTGACTAGAAAAAGAGTTTGATGTGATATGAATGAGAAGAGGAATTATATATGGTGTTTTGGTATGTGGTTGAGATGTACCAAAGTGTGTTTACATACTCTTAAGAAAGAGTTTGAGTTGGGGATTGGGGTAAAAAGTGAAAGAAAACACTACAGCAGTGCTGCTGGAATTTTCAGAAAAATAGGATAAATTTTGGAACGAAACTGGTATTAATCAGCTTACCTAAAAATTGTGATTTTTGGTGGGTAGATAGGTCAGTGTGTTACCTTTAAAATGGCTCTTGAATCGCATTACTCTGAGATCTGTGGAGAAAGTTATGGTCATTTTACCGAACCTGTGCAGGGTGGGCTTAAAACTAACATGTTGATGTTCTAGCCCCATTTTAGGAACCCTATCATGGGAATCATGTTTTGTGTTCTTAATGAACATTTTAGAGGACTTCCTAAGCTATTTATATTGGGGTCTTACGTCTCATTTTGTGGTCCGAAGTATAAGTTCTGCTTTATTCTTTCCATACCCTCGTCACAAGCCCTTACCCTCTAAACTCACTGCCGTGCCTTAACTCAGCATTTCTATAATTTATTTAGCTTCAGTACTTTAGTTTAATCATCAAACTGGTTTGTACAAATTCTTTATAAGCTATTTTTACTTAAGGGTATCCTTTGTGCTAGTTTTATTTCAAGGTGTCCATTATAAGAACAAGTTCATTTCTGATCTCATGTTCCTGTAATGATCTTTTGAGCAGAATCAAGGCCTAAGCTCTCATTCTCTCCATTTTAGTGCATCTATTTACTCTGTGAACTAGCTTTTAAAACTTCCAGGTACGTTCATTGACTGTATCTTTAGAGATCAACACGTATTTATCGAAATTGTAATGTGTTGGTAAGTACATCAATGAATCAATTGAATCAGTGTTTTATCACATAATTAGTGACCCCATCAGTTATCAGTTATAGGGCATTGCCCTCCAGTTACCCGCACGGCTTTAGGCCAGGTCCTCCAATCGGCTTGGCAGGTGTACACCTATACACAGATCGTAACAGTTACTAAGTGGTGCACTAACGGATAATAATTGGCAATTCAGCTTTATATGCATCTTATTCCCTGTTTTAAAATCAAAATGAATTGCAAAGCGGGGCCTTAAAATTTCTCATGAATCTTTATCAGTACAGGGATGTGTGTACTGAGCTTTGGCTCACTGTTCGAAATGTTTTTATGTTTTGTTTTAGGAAGGTGCTCAGTAAACCGCTCACAGGCGGGCAAGGAGGCTGAAGGTGATAAATAAGACTGAACCGTCCATGTGATTGACGGCATAGAAGTGTTGAGATGCTTTCATGCCTTATTGTGGTGTATCTTGGTGTTCCAGTTGTATATATGAACTGAAACATATATTTTGGTGTAACCACTGTATATTTGAACTGAGTGATGTACGTTGATGTAACCTTCGGAAGTTAGAACCATTCCTATATATATCTAAATGGTTTGAGCATTTATAAGGGTGATTGCCCTCGTAGGGTAAACTTTGGTTTATAGAAAGTTTTCTTGTTTAAGGAAGCCTTGTCCTTTATGGACGGCGGTAACGCCCGTTCACTGGATTATTATTTCTCAATGTTAAACTTACGTAGGTAAATGCAGCGATGATTCATGTATTATTGGGGCGTTACAGGTACACACAGTCTATTCCCATACCAAAGTACCTCATTTTGGATGGAAAATACCTTATTCTTTCCTTCTTCCATGCCTTTCTTTATCTTCATAAGTTCAGGGTCATCCTTCTACTGTTGCTTGATCGTTTCGATCAATGGCGAAGAGATTTAAAGCACTGCCAAGTAGCCTTGATTTCCTGGCAGTACTACCTCTACTTATAGTGCGTTGAGCTCCCTTAGGAGTCTCTTTTCTTGTGTAAGTAGACAGGCTATAGAACCCATGGATTTTCTACTTAGTGCGTCAGCCACCACGTTTGCCTTTCCAGGGTGATATTTGATCTCCATATCATAATCCTTCAGGAGTTCTAGCCATCTTCTTTGCCTCATTTTTAACTCTTTCTAAGTAAAGATGTATTTCAAGCTCTTATGGTCAGTGTATACTTCACACCTTACTCCATAGAGGTAATGTCTCCAGATTTTCAAGGCAAACACAACCGCTGCCAATTCTAGGTCATGTGTTGGATAATTCCCTTCGTAGGGCTTCAATTGGTGCGAGGCATAAGCGATAACTCTGCCTTTTTGCATTAATACACATCCCAGTCCCTTCTTGGATGGATCACTGTAGATTACAAACCCTTCATTGCACTCAGGTATAGCTAGTATTAGGGAAGACACCATTCGTTTCTTTAGTTCCTGAAAGGCATCTTCGCACTCTGTAGTCCATTCAAATTTGTTGGTCTTCCGAAGTAATCTGATAATAAGTAAGTCTAGTTTAGAAAATCCTTCTACAAATCTTCGATAGTAGCCAGCCATACCTAAGAAACTTCGCACTTCAGAGACATTCGTAGATCTCGGCCAATTTATAATGGCCTCTATCTTTGCCGGGTCCACCGATATGCCATCCTCGGTCACTATATGACCCAGAAATTACACCTTTTCTAGCCAAAACTCGTACTTTTTAAGCTTGGCAAATAGTTTGTGTTCTTCTAGGGTTTTCAACACCATTCATAGGTGGTTTGCATGTTCTTTTCTAGTCTTAGAGTATACTAAGATATCATCGATGAATACCACTACGAATTTATCGAGAAAGGACTTAAAGACCCTGTTCATTAAGTCTATAAAGAATGCGGGGGTATTCGTTAACCCAAATGGCAACACCAAGAACTCATAATGCCCGTATCGAGTGCGAAAGGCGGTTTTAGGCACATCTTCCTTCTTGATCTTCAATTGATGGTGTCCCGATCTTAAATCGATCTTTGAGAATACTGAAGCACCGGCCAACTGATCAAACAAGTCGTCGATTCTGGGAAGTGGGCATTTATTCTTAACCGTTACTTTATTTAGCTCTCGATAGTCGATACATAATCTCAAACTTCCATCCTTTTTCCTCACAAAGAGTACCGATGCTCCCCAGGGCGAAACACTAGGCTGGATTAGCCCCTTGTCGGGTAACTCCTGCAACTGGGTTTTCAATTCCGTCAATTCGGCAAGTGCCATTCGATAAGGTACTTTAGATATTGAGGTAGTTCCTGGTACAAGTTCGATGGTAAACTCGATTTCTCGGTCAGGTGGTAGCCCTGGTACTTCTTGGAATACCTGTGGGTACTCCCTTGCTACCGGAATCTTATTCAGGTCTAGATCCCTTGGTTCTGTAGCTTCAATTACACACAGATAGCCCCGACATCCTTTCCTCAGTATCTTGAATGATTGCATGGCAGATACAGTTGGAACGGTCACTTGATGGCCACTTCCCTTAAAGGTCACTCTCTCTCCATCAGGGGCCGAGAAGGTAATCAACTTCCCTTCACAGTCAATAGTAACTTTATACTTAGTTAACTAATCCATCCCTAGTATAACATCCCAGCCTTGTATATTCAGTTGCACTAGGTCTGCAGGAAGGACTACCTCTTCTAATGTAACGGCGCAATTTCTAAAAATAACATCAGTGTAGTAGGTAGGGCCTAAAGGAGTGGTTACATATAATTGTACATCCATCTCATCAGGTCTGCTAGCGAGCTTCTTTACAAAGACAGGATTTACAAAGGAATGTGTCGCACCTGAATCAAATAAAACATAAGCATGAAGATGATTGATAAGGAGGGTACCTGATACAGTGGCAGTGAGGTCCTCTGCCTCTTCACCTTCCAGAGAGAACACCTGGCCACCTACCTGCGGCCTTTTTCCACCTTTGCTACCTCCCGAAGTTGTATTCATAGGGGGACGGCCTCTCTGCGGGACTGAATTGGTTCCCGTGCTCGAACCTGTTGTGTTGCTTTCTCGTCTCCATACCTTCTTGGGACAGTTGGCAATCTTGTGGTCCGTAACTCCACACCCATAGCATTCTTGGGTGCCATATCGACACTGACCAGGATGTGTACGTCCACTCTGGTTGCAGGGTTCCATTTCTTGCCTTGGAGCAACTTGTATTCCTTTACCCCGGTCCCTTGCGGGGTTGAAACTTCTGAATCTCCTGTTCCCCTGAGCACTGGATCCTCCTTGGCCAAATTTTCTTTTGGGTTGGCCTATTTGCCGACTCTCAGCTTCAGTTTCTTCTAAGACCCGGGCTATTTTCACTGCCCGCTGATACATTTCTTGAAAGCTGGTAAAAACATATCCAACTATCATTCACTTGATTGGTCCCTTGAGGCCTTGTTCGAAGTGATCCATTTTCATCTCTTCAGTGCCGACCTGGTTGGGTGCAAAGCGGCTGAGCTCCTTAAACTTTGCAGCATATTCCACTACACTCATCTGCCCTTGTTTTAGGCGTAAAAACTCTTGCTCCTTAGCCCTTTTCACATCCCGAGGATAATACTGGGCATCCACCATAGTCTTCAACTGTTCCCAGGTCAAAGCTGGTTCACCAGCTCAGGGTTTAACAGTCTCCCACCCGAACTCAGCTTCTTTTTCAAATTAGTGGGTCGCTAAACGCACCTTGAAGCCTTCGAGGCAGTCCATTATTTCGAATAGGTTCTCCATTCTTCTCAACCACTCCTCGTATGCGAGGGAGTCGGTTCCTCCACCAAACCTCGGTGGTTTTAACTTGTTAAACTGACAAATCATCTCTAGGGTGGTTGGCTCCGCCATCTGCTCTCTTCGGGGAGGCATTGCTACACAACTGTTTATGCAAAGTTGCTTAGTTTTATATATATATAAGAATAGATTCAACACAGGCATTTATAGACATAAGACAATATTTAGGTAGCATTCATTAGTAAAATGCATTCATACTTTACGAAACATGGGGGGTAAAACCCTTGCTCATTCATTCATTCTGAGGATACATTTGGCTCGGGAGTCATCTAAGAGTTCCTAACACACTGACGTCTTAGGAAGGGGAGAAACGAGGAGGGTACACTGACTTTGATTTATTAGATATATTACATACGGTAACAACTTCGGATCACGCAAGTCTCTAAACATCACTGGGGGAATCTCCGTCAGGAAGGTTGTCTACCGCTGGCTCATTCGAACCTTCAGACTCAACTGGGACTGGTAAGTCCCACAACACGAAAGTTGGGGAGTGTTCTACATCGGGCGCTTCATCCACCAGCTCCCTCATTCTGAGCATCGTGGCCTGCCAGCCACAGGAATATTGAGCACCAAATGAATCAATCCAGCGTGCCCCCATCGTGGCTACTCGCTTGTATCGCCTCGCCTGAGAGTTTTCCGTAAACAGAAGCCTGATTTGGTGATGCTTGATTTGATTTCTCTAGGTCATCGTGCTTGGTAGTTGTTGGGCAACGGCGGGAGCAATCAAAGCCGTATTGACCAGTTCAATAACAGCATCGCTCCTCCCCAAGGGGGTATCTCCTAAGGAATCCACCCGTCCTTCTGCTAATATTAGGAAATCCACTAATCCTCTAAAAGTAAACGGAGTGTAAGCTCCCCTGCGTATATGAAATAGACAGAGGATGGAGGTGACCTCGCTCCATCTTCCTGTGCGAGGCATTGTTCGGATGAACTTGTAAGTCCAGTGGTTTTGAGTGACCGGTAAGGGTCTCCACTGGTTGCTCCTAATCATTGCTTCCCAAAAGATGACCGCATTCCACGCAGCCAGCCAGAATGGAAGGTACTTGAAATCATCGATGCTAAACACCATCCTACATCACCACACTGGATTAGGGATAAAACTAACAAGCACGCATTTGTATGGGAGTCCTAAGCTATGTTCTAGTTCGTGCACGCAAGTATGCAAAACAAGCACATAGTAAGCTCAAGTAAACACCTTAAGGTACATACTTTCACACATTGATATACCTAAGGTCACATTTATATGCATATGCAACCTATGGCTCTGATACCACTGTAACAGCCCACGACCACCCGCCATCGAGGTATTGTCCGCTTTGGGGTTACACAGCTCACACCAGGGCACGCTCACCCTGAGTCCAGTGCACCCTCGTGGTTTTGTCCTCAAAAGGTGCCTCGATGGGTTGAGGTTTCCCCACGCTCATAAGGCGTGATTCGTTCTCTGTAACAGCCCACGACCACCCGCCATCGAGGTATTGTCCGCTTTAGGGCTATACAGCTCACCCCAGGGCACGCTCACCCTAAGTCTAATGCACCCCTGACGGTGTTGTCCTCAAAAGGTGTTTCGATGGGTTGAGGTTTCCCCATGCTTATAAGGCGTGGCTCGTTCTCCTCAACTCCCGATGTGGGATACCTTCATATGGTCGTGGGCTGTTACAGTAGCATCAGAGTCATGGACCCGACCCGATGTGCCAGCAAGGACGCTGGGCCCCTGAGAGGGGGTGAATGAAGGTATCCCACATCGGAAGTTGAGGAGAACGAACCACGCCTTATAAGCATGGGAAAACCTCAACCCATCGAGGCGCCTTTTGAGGACAAAACCGTGAAGGGTGCACTGGACTCAGGGTGAGCGTGCCTTGGTGTGAGCTGTGTAACCCCAAAGTGGATAATACATCGATGGCGGGTGGTTGTGGGCTGTTACAAGATAAAAATAGATGAGGAAAGTATTCCTTTAACTGCATTTAGTTCTCCACAAGGACATTATAAATGGATAGTAATGTCATTTGGTCTTAAAAATGCACCTCAAATATTTTAAAGAAGAATGGCTAACATCTTCAGTGATCTTACTCATTGTTGTTTAGTTTATATTGATGATATCCTTGTCTTTTCTAAAACCATAGAATAGCACAAAGATAATATCTTAGCAGTCACCTAGAGATGCATTGATCATGGTATCATACTTGATAAAAACAAATACATTTATATTGAACAAGAAATTAAGTTCTTAGGCCTAGAGATAAAAGCTAAACAAATTGTCCTACAAAAATATATTCTGGAAAAAATAGAAAATTTTCCTGAAAAAATCAAAGATAGGAAGCAATTAGAAAAGTTTCTTGGATATCTTACCTATACTTCAGATTTCATTAAAGATTTAGCTAAATTAAGAAAGCCATTGTAGCAGAAACTCAAGAAAGAAGTAAGTTGGATATGGACCATTAATGATAGAAAAATTGTTTAAAATTTAAAAAAGATGTGTAAAAATCTTCCTCTTCTTAATTTGCCAAATGAAGGAGATGATTTAGTTCTTGAAACATATGCCAGCAATGAGCACTGGAGTGTGGTACTCAAAATCAAAAAAGGAGAAAATATCTACAAATGTTGCAGTGGAAGTTTTAATAAAGCAGAATGCAACTATCCTACAATGAAAAAAGAAATCCTTATAGTCATAAAGGGAATTAAAAAATTCTTAATCTTTTTAGCCCCAAAACCTTTTCTTATTCGGACAGATTGCAAAGGAATACTTGGTTTTGTGAAAAAGAATTCATCAAATATGCAAGCACAAGGGAGACTCCTCCGTTGACAATTATGGCTTAACCAGTTTTTCTTCTTTATTCAGCATATACAGGGATCAAAGAACTCTCTACCAGACAGTCTAACTTGAGAACTCACCAGTAGTGATCATCAAAGCTGACTTCCTACCAGAAAAGGAGGAAATTCTTAATAAAATGCCATTCCTACTAGAACAGGTTGCGCCTTCTAGTAAAGTTCTTATTGATAACTTGGAATTCCACACAAAAAACAGATTATGTTTTTGTCTACTTTTACTGCCTATCTAATAGCTCAAAGATTTTTCCTTCTAGAATTACAAATTAGTTACCTTCAGTATCTTTATAATATTCAAGAAAAAATAAGTTCTCATGTTCAAGAAAAATGGCTCAATGAATGGTATACAGTCTGCATCGACTTTTATTATCATTAATCCTATGATATTTGGGAGTCTTGGAGTACAACGATCTATTTTTTTGACAGATCTGGAGTTATTGGTATTTGTTTTCCAGCAAATTCATTATCTCCAAATGATTATGTCTTTAAAGCCTGGAAATACGGGATGGTACTTTACTTCACAGCAATCCCTGATCCAAAACTTTCATTTTTCTCAACCTTAACTAAATTCCAACAATGCATGTTTAAAAGGATCCATTAGATTCTTACATCTCCTTAAGGTCCAACAAAAATTTCAGTTCGCAGATGCCTAACTTTAGAGCTTTTTAGAGCTCTAATTGAATATGAACATGAAAAAGTCAAACCAGCCTATTATCCTGTCCAAATCATTGATTACGACAATCTCAATTATTAACGACAAAATTGGATTCATAGAAATCTGGTATATCTAGTTACTGATCCTATTTTACCAAGGGCCATTGGATTTTTCAACATTTATCATTAATCTTGGGCATTAATCGAACAAGAAAAAATATTAATGCAATGTGGAAACATTACTTTCGCCTATGATAATGAGTTGAAAGACTACATGAAGGTGGACGGAGCAGTGTCAGAAGATATATTTGATTATCTCTTTGATGTTGGAGTTGGAAAATTCTTATCAGAAAAGGGGAAAAAAATATCTCCTTGAATTATTTGAAGAATGAGATCTAGAGCATCCTAAGCAAATTGATGAAGATTTTAATAATTATCCAGATAATGATGATTTGGAAAATATAATTGAGATGAAGGCATGCATAATGTCGATAATGATGACTAGTCTTGTTGTCATTAAAAGTTCGGGAAAGTGGCTGCCTCATCATTATACTATCTTTACAAGTGTCTGGTTTGTAAAATAAAGCAGTGCACTATAGCCATCACTGTGTACTGTAGCCACATGAAAAATTAGTATGTGCTGTAACTATTAGAGCATCCTAGGTACCCCCATCCCCTCTATAAATAGAGAGGTCGAGTACTAAGAAGAGACTCGGTCATTTGAGCATTTTTAGGTAAAATAGAAGTCAGGATTCTCCATTTCTGTATGAGTAAGCACCTCTAATGATCTTCGCTTAAGTCCCCCTTCAAAGCTTTCCATTGTAATATTTCCACTTTTAAACTTTTAATAAAATAAGTTTCCTAGTAGGGAACGTTATCCAATTGAACATTATGTTTTAAAGATTATAATTTCTTGATTAAAGTTCCACTATCCTTAAAAAAGATTAAAAACTTGATTAGTGACTATGGTTTGAGGTAGGAAACAAAATAGATCTGTATTGTATCTGATCTAAGAAAGGTGTGGTTGAGATTAGCAATCTCTGTTAACCAGAACCTAGAAGCACGCTGGAATCCAGCGCCGACTAAGTTCAAGTAACGGTCAGAACTCTCTAATTACGTTTTAATTATTTTTGCTAAGCATGACGGGCCTATAATCATATAAAATATAATATATAAGATATAAGTAATAGATTGTTATAACTAGTACTAGTAAAGTCATTATAAGAAGTTTAAGAAGTTAAAACAAGCATATTTTCTGAAAAGACCCCTAAAAACAGCTTATTTATATGTTTTTCTTATTCAATGGAATATTTTACAATTTTTAAAAGTTCAAGGACTAAAATAATAAGAAAAAGGACCTAAAAACTAGTTTTCTGAAAACATAGGTATCCTAGAATTAGTTTTGAAAAGGTAGGGGCCTAAAAATAATTACCCTTAAACTTAGGGACGTGAGTGTTAGTAATTGGGTTAGGAGCAAAACCAATGGTGGATTGGAATCAAAAACTTAGAGAAAAGGAACTTGAGTTTTATCACTAAACAACTATGGAGAGTCATAAAAATGAGCGTCTCTTGTAGATCAAGGTAATGAGGAAAAGGTACATGCAAAGTGACTTCCCAAATTTTATATCATCTAAGCCACATCATTCACCTATATGGAGGATGTTTGTTAACGGCAGGGTTTTAGCTATGAAGCACTCCATCATCAAGTGGGGAAATGGACATGGTACATCTTTATGGTATGATAAAGGGGCAAAGGAGGGCCTCTAATTCAGAGAACCTTAGGCAACCTACCAGAGAGGTTTGAGAGCTTAAGAATCTGCAAGGTAGTAAGAAATAGCAAATGGGTCACTGATTTTCTCTAGAAATGGACTCTACCAGAATCCTTAACCAAATTGTCGATATAGAACCCCCAAGCCCTAGAAGTAGGATGATTAACTTACTTAGAAATTGACCAGAAATCGGAAATTCAGAGTCAGAAGCCTATACAAAGCCCTAGCTGTCACACCGTCTTCTAATCACACCCTTATGAAATGGAAAGCTTAGTGAAAAAGTAAAGTCAAATTTAAGACGAGAACACTTGTATGGCATGCTCACTGTGAGGGTTTACTAGTGGCTAATAAACTGGCTCGATGGATCATAGATTTGGACTCTAGATGCCCTTTGTGTTGGAGTCCTAAGGAAAAACCTTTGCGCCTATTTAGAGATTGCCCTGTTGCAGTTGTTGCATGGGCCAAGTTCCTGCCAGGCACTATGCATGAACTCATTGCTAATTTTTTCAATGTTGATTGGAAGTAATGGGTAAACCTCAGTCTACTACAAGATGAAAAGTACGTAAGAAAGTTTCTTATTATCTGTTGGTATTTGTGAGACTAACCCACGACTCCCTTTTTTGAAGGCCCTCTCTTAATTCCCCTATAATCGTTATCTACTGTGGGGATCCAATTATAGCTTGATAGGCTCTGAAACTTCTTTATTTCATGCACTTTCTTATCTCTAAAGAGAGGATGCTCCAGAAAGGGCCCCTTACATTTTTATGGATAGGCTCGAAGCTATTTGATTTTGATTGCAGGTATCATTAAATACTAAAAACATAGAATTAGTTTGGTTTTTTCTTCTCGATGAGAACATAAAATAGTGAATTATCAAGCATGTATGAAATCATTGTGTCCTTCAATAGTATTCTAAGAATACGGCAACATTATGGAATAATATTATGTATGAAATCAAGGAGGCTAACAAAGTTTGGAGCTTGTAGGGACTTGACTTCCTGAAGAACACTCCAGTGGCCTTCTCCTATTATCCGCATAGCTCTTTTGCCTACTCTGTGCGGCTTGCAACTTCTTGCGAATTGTCTTGATTATTCCGATCATTTGATCGATTAAGTCAACCTTGGAAGGTTCCCTTTCCCCTACTTTATTCCAACAAACCAGAGTTCTGCAACGTCTACCATATAACGCCTCGAAAGGAGCCATGCCTATACTGGCGTGGTGACTATTATTATACGCAAACTCGATCAGAGGCAAGTTATGATCCCAAGCTCCAGCATAATCGAGTGCACAAGCTCTCAACATGTCCTCTAAGGTTTGAATGGTTCTTTCAGATTGACCATCCGTCTGAGGATGAAAGGCCATACTTAAACATAGTTCTGTACCCATTGCTCTTTGAAAATCATGCCAGAAGCGAGATACAAACTTGGCATCGCGATCTGACACAATACTGAGTAGCACACTATGCAGTCTAACTATCTCCTTAATGTATAGGTTAGCCAGTTGCTCAGAGGTGAAAGTGGCCTTGATGGGTAAGAAGTGTGCGGCCTTGGTCAATCTGTCAACTATAACCCACACACTATCATGCTGTCTGATGGTTTTTGGCATTCCAATCATGAAATCCATGGTGATGTGTTCCTATTTCCACTCAGGAATTG
>JAKOGI010000097.1:1267500-1271432 GCA_029747015.1 Carnegiea gigantea | reverse complement strand
ATTCTAATGCTTAGGGGGCAAGCCTCAAGACATCCTAATGCCTTTAGATGGCGCCAGAGGGTTGCAATCAAGTATACTCGTATAGATGCCCTTTTGTGCGGCACTATTATGAACCTATGTGTTTTGAAGCTCAATTATAGTGCTATGAACAATGTGAGGATTCTGGAAGCTTGTATAGTTACATGGAATAGTAAGCATGGTCACTTGTATGATTTATGCATGCATAGCACTGTACATGAACCATTTAGCATTTCGTTGGCTTGATTCTGGTTGGGTATGTCACTGAATTGACTCAATAGTTCAGCCTGTGTGAATTGCTATTCCATATAATTGGGTTCAATGAATCATTGCATAGCAACTAGTCCTTTATGTTATAGCTAAGGAGCTAATTGTGAACATGCTTCATAGTATGAGGGTTCAGCTGCGGTCCTTAGCAGTTTTTGCTGCTTATCTTTGCCCGCATCATTGGAGGGTACGCTGACATCAGTGGAGGTACTCCTTTTCTATCTAAACTAAGACTAATGTTCTTATGATGTATTGAATGGCTAGTTGCCCATATGCTTCGGGGAGGATATGGTCATCTTAGGAGTTTGCATTCACGTTTGGTCGCCTTATATCCTCTACCTTATGGTTATACCACATGCTAGGATACTCGCGACCATATTTGCACGCATCTCTTTACAACGTATGTGTAGACATGGGAAGAACAACTCTAGTAAGAGCTCAACCGAATGTTTTCACATGATGTGACGGCACCGTCTTGCATTATGTGTCGCATGACGAGCTTTAAGTGATATATGGTAGATTTTATAGAAAAACCATGGACAGTGCCTCCATCGTGCGTGCTGACAATGTTGTCTTATTATACCTTGGCCATTAGGTTTGAATTTCTTCCCCATCCAATTGTCTAGGGGCGAGACATGCCACCATTTTCCATAATTAGCCCTATCATTTCTTAAGATATAACTCCATATGTACGAAATTGCTCATGAGCACCTTAATCATGATGATTGAATTCAGGATTATGTAGAAGTCTTTGTTGTAATCCTTCATTGGGTTTTGAAGCATGATTATCACTGTCAGTGACCACAACCATCATTGTGTCAATCCTATAAGCGTTCCTTGAGGTATGTAATGGACTGCTTCAGGTTGCATATGACTCTTGGGCTGTAACATTGAATCGTTGATTCCAAGAACTACCATTGTGTCAAAGTCATCTTACGTGATATTGGGTGATACCTACCACTTTAAAGGGTTATTAGGAATCTCAAGGATAACCGTTTTAAGCCCTAAAGGTGCTTTGAGAATGAATTGCCATGTACAGCCTTTAATGGTTATGGCCTAATGTTATACCTTTGGACGCCAACTCAGGGCGATGCTTGTGTATAGACTTCCTTATCGTGAGATGAATAGTGTTTAGATGATCCAAAGTCTGTGCCTCTTGCAAAAGTGAGTTAATATCATTTTCCACATCAACTCCTTTGCCCTCTCCAATGCGATTCACCCTTGACGCCTGAGTAGAGCGAGTAGACGCTTGAAAGGTTAGCGAAGTGGTGACAGGATGCCATAAGCTCTTTTGGGAATTTCATTCATTGTGCGACAGATTTTCTGATTTTGTAATGAGTTGTGTGGATTGTACCGGGTGCATGTAAGTGCTATGGGTAGCTTAATCTAGACCTTGGAATTTCGAGGACAAAATTCTTTTTAAGGGGGGAAGGATGTAACACCTGGGATTTTATCCCCTTCGATAAGCCGATTCCTATCGTTATAAATTAAGCTAATATCGCTGAAGTCTGCCTGAGTGCTGATTTTATTGAAAGGAATATTAGTATTCTCATTATTATTAGTTTTATTAGTATTAAGGATTATTATCGGGTACTACATTGAGCAAATTTCCGAATACGACTAGAATGTCGAACTGTGGGAACCATCCTGCAATTTATTGAATTGAACCTGAATATAATCAAAAGGCGAATAATTGACCGATGATTATATTAATGATTACAGTTTAAGATTTTAGGGGTCAGAAAATTTGGATTTAGGATACAGTGGGTTGGTGTTATTATCAGTTAGCAGCAAGAAAAACAAAAAAAATGGGTTAAAAAGGGGCCGAAGCCCCCTTCTTTTCGGCAGAAGGGTCGCGAAGAGAGGGGGGCTCCCAGCCACGACACACACCGGGGGAGGGCCAGGGAGGCACCAGCGTGGCCGCCGGCGCCCGGCCGACACGCGCCCGGCCGTCCCCCTCCCCGGTCGACACCCAATTCGAGCAGAAAGAGAGGCGGGTGCCAGAGAAGGGAGCCGTGGTCAAGGTTTCGAGACCCCGACCCCAGGCGACCGCCACCAGCGTGACCACCCTCGCCGAACGCCGGTGACATGGCGATGAGTAGAGTGGGCAGCGAAAGAGAGAGGTAGCGGCGGAGCAAAGGATGGACCGAACCCACACCGAGCCAACCCGGATCAACCCCTAAAAATGGGTCCTTTAGCTTGGATTCGAGGTGGCTCCCTTTTCCTCCTATTTATTGTTAATTTTGATGAAAGTTTATTGATTATAGTTCGTTCAAGTTGAATTGGAACTGAGTATTAGTGACTTGAGGAAACTGTAGCGTAGACTGAACGATGCATAGTATATATATATCTTGGTTGTACCGAACAAAAGTTTATCGATTATATATATATATAGTTTATCGATTTATGAAATTTATTCAATTATACATAGTTTATCGAGTCGGTATCAGTTATATGAGGGTTATTTGATTTTATAACGTTTATTGATTTATATGAAGTTTAGCGTTTATCGATTTATATTAAGTTTAGCGTTTCTCGGGTTATATGAAATATAGCGATTCATCGATTTATGTAAGGTTTATCGATTTATCGATTTATATGAAGTTTAGCGATTTATCGATTTAAATGAAGTTTAGCGATTTATCGATTTAAAGGAAGTTTATCGATTTATCGATTATATGAAGTTGATATAGTCTTTCGATTATCTGAAGTTTATCAATTATATAAACAGTGTATCGATGATTAACGATTCTGTTGTTTATCGATTATAGAAGGTTTATTGATTATATAAAGCTTATCGATTATATAAAGCTTATCGATTTATATGTGGTTTATTGATATTCTAAAGTTTATTGATTTATACATAGTTTATTAATTTTATAGAGTTTATCGATTGTATAAAGCTATCGACTATATAAAGTTTATCGATTATATATAGTTCATTGATTACATGCATTCATCGTTTATAGTGCTTGTACAGAAATGATATAGTTGTGAATGCTTAATTACCTAATCCCTAAACGCTTCTAAATGTTTTATCGGTCACATGTTTTCATTGACAAGTCATTGGTAATGAATAACCCTCAATCATCGGATCGATGAGATTAAGTAATAAGCATAGGTTACATTGCATTAATTTGAATTTTAGTGTAACCAACCCAGTATCCCTGTTAAAGGTTACATAGGACTTCAACTTTCATGTTTCAAAGTTCAGTGTTTATTGCTCTGTCAGTAGGCAGAGACTTCAGAGTTCAGTGTTTCATAGTTCTGCCAATAGGCAGAAGTTTCAAAGTCCAAAGTTCATAGTTCTGCCACTAGGCCGAAGTTTCAAAGTCCAAAGTTAAAGTTCATAGTTCTGCCAATAGACAGAAGTTTCAAAGTTCAAAGTTCATTGTTCTGCCAATAGGCAGAAGTTCTAAAGTGCAGCATTTATAGCTCTGCCAGTACGCAGATGATTCAAAGTACAACATTTCATACGTATAGTCTTATCAAATGTTTCATAGTTTATCAATTGTGTTACAGTTCTATAGTTCTACCAACGGGTAGAGAATTTAAAGTTTATCTATCCTACAGTTCCGCCAACAAGCATGTAGAGATCCTACCAATCGTATGACATAGTATCTGTTTCGCCGTATGGTTATTGTTCC
>JAKOGI010000097.1:1255000-1265000 GCA_029747015.1 Carnegiea gigantea | reverse complement strand
GGGCAGCACTTTGGCACGGGGGCGCCGTGCCGTGTGGCACGACCGTGCCACCCCCGTTCCGCGACGCGATTTAAAATTTTCTTCGGGGCTGTTTTGAAGGACATTTAGTTTTTACGCCTAGTTTTACATTCAGTTTTCTCTCAGAACTCTCTTTAGGTGATTTTAGGTTTAGTGTTAGAGTTTAATCTTGACGCTCTTGGATTGTAATTTTGGATTGGAGTTCGATTCTGCCTTCAGTTTATACAATTAATTCCAGGTTCTATCCTAATTCGCCTTCCTCTTTTTCTTGATTATTTTAGGTTTTGGTTGTCATGGTTATTGGATTGAATATTGCGATTGTTGTGTTAAACATGATTGTAGGCTAAATCCCTCAACTTAGGTTGGGATTGACGCCGAATATGTGTAGTTGAATCTTGTACTGGCCCAATCCCTACTCCCCCTTCGTTGTGCAACTATGAATTCTACTATGCACGCCACATGCTCGATGAAATGCTCGAAAGAACATTCATCCTTTTTATTGAGGTTTAGGGGAGCGTTGAGAGACGAAACCTTTACCTAGTACGCCTTAGTAGACGATTAGGGTTTTAACATGAAAATAGTTAAGATTCTAATTGAGATTCGAGATTGTGAATCCTGTAATCTTTCGACTTTTAGTCCCATGAAATAGGCGATTATAGTTCTAGGATTAGTTTTCGACCCTTGAGAGAGGGAGGAGATGAGCTTATTTGACAATCTATCTATTCGTGATGCATGCCTGGGAGATGTTGGGTAGGGCTGGTAATTGATTCGCTAGCATATTTGTGCAGTTAATTTCAACCTAAGTGTTTACTCTTCTGCTGTTTAATTCATCTTTAAGTCGTTATTGTTTCCCTTAGTTTAATTCTAAAACTCCAACTATGACTGCTTAGCTTGAGTGGCCTAATTAGTTCTGGTAGTTGAAGCCAAGTTCCCTGTGGATTCGACCCGTACTTGCCGGTTGCTAGCTACCGCTACGCCGTGCACATGCGGTATTTTTAACTTAACAAGTTTTTTGGCGCCGTTGCCGGGGAGCTTGCGCCTTTCAATATTAGAATCGATTAGCGTGTTTCTAGACTAGGCTTTTTCTTTGCCTTTTTGTCCCTTCTTGTTTCCCCCTCCCTCTTGTACTTGAAACTGTTTACGCCATGGTAGTGTTAGCTTTGTATGCGTAGGCGAAGGCAAAAGGATCAACCACTTGTTCCTTTTGACCCAGAGATTGAAACAAGCACAAGTTCTGATGGCTGGGCAAGGTGAAAGAGTTTTGTGAGATTATGCCCTCCCCCAAGCATCGGGCATAACTTCCTCCATCGTTAGCCTCGCTATCGAGGCTAACAATTTCAAGCTCAGCCCCGCACTCATTACTTTTGTGGAGATGGAGCAATTCAGCGGGCACCCCTCGGAAAACCCTAACGTGCACCTTCGCAGATTCCTTGCGAAGTGTGACACCATCAAGCTGAACGGGGTGTCCACCGACGCAATCCACTTGCGGCTCTTTCCCTTCTCACTGCGGGATAGAGCCAGCGACTGGCTGCAGAACGAGGAGCTTAACTCGTTCACCACTTGGGAAGTACTCTCCAAGGCATTCCTTAGCAAGTACTTTCCAACTAGCAAGACTGCCAAGCTGAGGACGGACATCACCTCCTTCACCTAACAGGATGGTGAGTCCCTTTACGAAGCATGGGAGAGGTTCAAGGACCTCCAGCGCCAGTGCCCCCACCACGGAGTTCCTGATTGGCTCCTAATTCAAACCTTCTATAATGTATTGGAGCAGTCAGTGAAGACCTCGGTTGACGCCGCAGCAAGGGGTGCTCTAATGGGCAAGTCGATTGAAGCGGCAAAGGTATTGTTGGAAGAGATGACTTCCAACAACTATCACTGGACAAGCAAGAGGGCCACCCCCAAGAGAGGCGGTGGCAGACACGAGGTAGACGCTGTGACACTCCTGGCGAGCAGGGTGGATGCCCTTGCACAGCGTCTGGATAAGGTGGCTACCCCTTTGACTACTTCTGTGGGGCCATCCATGGGGACCCATGCATACTGCGAGGCATGTGGCTTCCAGGGACACACCTCCATTGAGTGTTACAATGCTCCCTCCAACATTGAACATGTCAATGCTTATCACACCTACACCCCACCTCCTCAAAATAACCCCCATCCCACCGACTACAACCAGGGTTGGAAGAGCCAAACGAACCCTCTCTACAAAAATTCCAACCCTTACCCCCAGAACTCCATCCAGCCACCTGGTTTCCACAATCGAGCTCCTTACACTCCATCCCCTCCACCTCCTGAACCTACATCTCACCTGGAGAGTCTTATGGAGCGCTTCATAGTGACCCAAACCACGACTAATAAAACTCTTAAGGAGTCAATCCATCTGCTGACCTCTAAGGTAGATGCCATGGCCGCCCATCAGAAAATGATGGACACGCAGATTGCTCCTATTGCCCAGCAGGTGAACCACCTCTCCCGGCCTCAGGGGCAACTTCCAGGTCAGCCTGAAGTTAACCCTCACCGTCACGTCAATGCCATCTCCACGATGGAAGAGGGGTTAGAGGAGATCCCAGTGATGGTTCTTCAGGAAGTAGTTCCAGTTCCTGATTCTGTAGGAACGGAGGGGCAAGTGCGAAAAGAGACTCGGAGCTCTTATGAGGATATTAGCCCTCCACCTCCTGCTCGCACCTACCAACCACCAGTACCCTACCCTCAGCGACTGGTATGGTCCAAGCTAGCCCAGCTTGAACCTAGATTCGCACGCTTCCTGGAGATCTTACGCCGAATCTATGCCAGTAACCCCTTTCTACAAGCTCTCAAGAATGCACCTGCACACTTCAAGTTTTTAAGAGAGCTCCTATCCAAGAAGGGAGATCCTAGGGACGCCTCAGTCGCCCCCATCATACGACCCTGCAGCGCACTTCTACAGCGGCGGCCATCCTCAAAACTATCGGATCCTGGTAGTTTCTCCATCCCATGCTGCATAGGGGATGTACAGGTTGAGAGAGCCCTTTGTGATCTGGGCACTAGCGTGAATATCATGCCGCTCTCTCTCTACCAGAAGCTACCATTATGGGACCCTAGACCCACCAGCATTGTTATCCAGCTCGCAGACTGCTCCACCAGGCAGCCTGTGGGCATTCTGGAGGATGTCCCGATCCAGGTGGGCAAGTTCCTGATCCCCTATGATTTTATTGTCCTCGACATGGATGAGGATTTCCCTGCCTTACTCATCTTAGGTCGCCCATTGCTTGCGACCGAAGGGGCGGTGCTCGATGCGCAGACAGGCATCATGTCCTTCACCATTTGTGGCGAGCGCGTGGACTTCCATTTCCTTCCACCCACACCACCTCTCACGCCTGGTGCCCACCCCACACCTTTCGCCCCCACTCCCTCTCCTCTCCCACCTGTCCCGGGAGTGGCGATCACTGATTGGAGTGGCAGATCCCATCTGCGACCGCCTGTTCTACCTCCTCCACATCCACCGCCTCCTACTGCTATTGTCGGGCCTCCTTGGGCGACACTGATGCCCGACTTCTGCCATGGGGAGGTGTTGGCTGCATCGCCCTTCACCACTTTCCCTATCGCACCTCCCTCCATCTCGCCCACGTCGTCCTCCTGAGGTAAGGGTCAAGCTTTGGACCTAAAACAAGCGCTTCTTGAGAGGCAACCCAAGGTATCTTTCTTTCCCTCTCCAAAAAAAAAAAAAAATGTGTGTCACTCCCCCCTCTTCCCAACGCCCCCTACCCTTGTCCTTTTTCTGCGTCCCTTTTCATTGCGGACAATGAACATCTCAAGCATGGGGGGTGAGCTTGTCGCTCTTTGGGTAAAATTGCGGGTTAGGGTGATTGACATCACTTGCATTCACATCATATAGATAGGACCACATATAGTTGCACTAGGATGTTTTTACCTTTTGATCATTAGAGCATGTAGTTTAGCACATATAGGGCTAGATTTTGCATCGCAAAAGGAGAAATGATCGAGTCGGGCGTTCGTAAGCTTCCCAGGTACTATCTGTCATCCTTCTCTTCATTATCCTTTATATCTTTATTACTTTCTTAGTTAGCTTTATTGCTTTGAAAAAAAAAATTATCTGTGAAAACCCCTCTTGTGATGAGATTGAAAGGGGTGATGATTGAGTGATCATGTTGGGTTGTGTGTTGAGGCGTGACTTGTCTTGGTGTGAGATTTTGTGCAAATTGTGTCTGTCTTCGTCATCCGTAGTTTCTTTGCCCTGTGTTGCATGCTAACTACCCCTGAGATTCATGTGGTTTGACTTGATTGGCCTTGATGAATGGGACATACCTTGGAGTAAGTCACCTGACTGTGGTAGGTTACCTGTGAGATTCTTGAGCCTAATGACTATTCATTACCTATAGTCTCTACTTCCATTCATGTGTGACTCCTCCATGATGCATCTCTAGAACTTAGTCTTGTTCTCCTTGAAACTGCATTTAGCAATTGCATGTGTTGACATGATTGAGGCAATTTTTGTTCACGTAGCCACATTAGCCAGAAAGCCACCCGTTGTTGCATGATTACCCTTTAGTAGCCCTTTGTGCCTTTCCCCCTGTTGTTGTTATTGCACCATATCAATTACACACTTGACCTGTGCATATTTCCTTCACCCTTGTCGAGGTCTGGTGGAGCGACACTTTCACAAGATAGTTGGGTATATTTGGGGCATTTGATTTTTCACTGCAGGTATAATACTAGTGGCTCGTTCTGGGAAAATTGTGAATTGATTTTTTGGTACTTCCAACGCTATCCAATGTGCATCCTTTTTGCTTCTCAAAAAAAAAAATCCAAAAAAAAAAAGAAAAAAAAAGGAGAAAGAGAAGTTGCAAATAAAATGGGTAGCGTGGAAGCTTTCTGCAATAAGCTTGCTTGGTTCCTCTTTGGAGGTTTTTGCGAGATTTGTTACTCGATTCGTAAGTGTGTGTGAGGTTGTAACCTTTGTGTTGATTGTCGAAGTGTTCTTGCTCCCTAACCTTTGGCTAATAGCTCCACTTTTCCCAAATTATTCCACTTCGCACCCTTGACCTTAGCCCCATTACATCCTTATCGCAAGTCCTCCTGATTGACACATTGCGTATTGCATTCCCGCGGTAGAGAGTAGAGAACGTTACCAAGCATATGGTAGTTTGCCTAATTGGTTGGAGTATAGAACGTGCCCTTGTTACATATTTCAAACACATTGAGGGAAGTGTTCTACTTTGCCTTAAAGTGAGGTCCTACCAGTCTTGCTTACTCACCATTTGTTGAGGAAGGTTATGTCCTACTATGTGTTTTAATATTGGGGTGTGTGGTGTGTTTCATTTGGACAAGGTGATTCATGGATGACATTGCATACGTTTTCATTCAGATTATCTGCCACACCTTGACTTGATCACCTTCTATGCATGATTAGCGTGATTCGTCGGTCCTCCATCCTTTCCCTTGAAGAAGGTGTGTTTAGAGGCCCACCATCCTCCCTGATCTTTCATAGCGTAGTCTTGCTTGAGGACAAGCAAGAGATAAGCATGGGGGTGTGATGAACCTCTATTTTGTCCTATTTTTAGCCCCTATTTGACCCATTTTCTCCCCCATTTTCACGTTTAATTGTGTTAAGGAAGGATCAAATCGGCCTCCTTTTGCATACTTTTAACTCATATAACATCTTTCGATATTTTCAGGAACTTTATTGAAGAAACGGAAAGATGAACAATACTTAGCAGAAAGGAGTGCCAAGAAGGCGAGAAAAGATACGGAAAAGCGTCGCACGGAAGTCCCATGGAACCAGACCCACGTAGCACGACCAACCCTCTCCGAACCAGCACACTTGGCCGGGCAGCCAAGTGGTACGGCCTGGCCGTGCCACATGGCACGACCGCGCCATGTGGCACGGTTGGGCCGTGCCAAGTGGCACACCCGTGCCACTTGTGCCGTGTTGGGGAGTTGAGGGCAGCACTTTGGCACGGGGGCGCCGTGCCGTGTGGCACGACCGTGCCACCCCCGTTCCGCGACGCGATTTAAATTTTTCTTCGGGGCTGTTTTGAAGGACATTCGGTTTTTACACCTAGTTTTACATTCAGTTTTCTCTCAGAACTCTCTTTAGGTGATTTTAGGTTTAGTTTTAGAGTTTAATCTTGACGCTCTTGGATTGTAATTTTGGAGTGGAGTTCGATTCTGCCTTCAGTTTATACAATTAATTCCAGGTTCTATCCCAATTCGCCTTCCTCTTTTTCTTGATTATTTTAGGTTTTGGTTGTCATGGTTATTGGATTGAATATTGCGATTGTTGTGTTAAACACGATTGTAGGCTAAATCTCTCAACTTAGGTTGGGATTGACGCCGAATATGTATAGTTGAATCTTGTACTGGCCCAATCCCTGCTCCCCCTTCGTTGTGCGACTATGAATTCTACTATGCACGCCACATGCTCGATGAAATGCTCGAAAGAACATTCATCCTTTTTATTGAGGTTTAGGGGAGCGTTGAGAGACGAAATCTTTACCTAGTGCGCCTTAATAGACGATTAGGGTTTTAACATGAAAATAGTTAAGATTCTAATTGGGATTCGAGATTGTGAATCCTGTAATCCTTCGACTTTTAGTCCCATGAAATAGGCGATTATAGTTCTAGGATTAGTCTTCGACCCTTGAGAGAGGGAGGAGATGAGCTTATTTGACAATCTATCCATTCGTGATGCATGCCTGGGAGATGTTGGGTAGGGCTAGTAATTGATTCGCTAGCATATTTGTGCTGTTAATTCCAACCTAAGTGTTTACTCTTTTGCTGTTTAATTCATCTTTAAGTCGTTATTGTTTCCCTTAGTTTAATTCCAAAACTCCAACTGTGATTGCTTAGCTTGAGTGGCCTAATTAGTTCTGGTAGTTGAAGCCAAGTTCCCTGTGGATTCGACCCGTACTTGCCGGTTGCTAGCTACAGCTACGCCGTGCATTTGCGGTATTTTTAACTTAGCAGCTTGGCCGATTGATTACGGATAATGTGACTGTTGCTTTTGAACACTTCCACTACCTGAAAAAAAGAAAAAAATCCGAGGACAAAGGTTACATGGCACTAAAGCTGGGTATGAGTAAAGCTTATGACCGCATCGAGTGGGTCTTCCTTGAGGAAGTCATGAGGAGATTCGGCTTTGATGTGAACTGGATCACTGTTATTATGACGTGCATTACCACTGTTTCCTATGTGGCGATTGTGAATGGCCAACCAATAGGGCGGTTCATGCCTCAGCAGGGCCTCCGCCAAGGCGGCCCTTTCTCACCCTATTTATTCATTCTTTGCGTGGAATGTCTGTCTTCATTCATCATAGACTCTATTAATAGGAAGTTGATTCACGGTACTCGTATTTGCCATAGGGCGCCTACTGTCTCACACCTTTTCTTTGCAGATGACAGCCTATTGTTCGTGCGGGAAAATAAGAATGAAGCTATGGGGGTCCTCCAAATCCTCCATGTCTATGAGCAATGTTCCGGACTGGTGGTCAACTTGGATAAATCAGAAGTTTTCTTTAGCCGAAATATGAGCAAAAATATGCGTGATACCCTCCAGAAGAGTTTGGGTTTTAAGGCCATGGAGACTCATCAAAGATATTTGGGACTCCCTACATTCATTGGGAGATCAAAGAAAGTCATCTTTTATTCAATCCGAGACCGCTCTTGGAGCAAATTGAAGGGCTGGAAGGCAAAGACCTTATCTAGAGCGGGCTGTGAGATTCTACTAAAATCGGTGGCCCAATCCATTCCCACCTACATTGTGCAGTGTTTTGAGATCCCCAAGGGACTTTGTGAGATGGAAAGTCTTTGTAGAAACTTTTGATGGGGACAAAGGGAGAACGAGAGGAAACTGGCATGGATTAGCTAGGACAAGATGTACCACCCGAAAAGATGGGGAGGCATGGGGTTCCGAACGTTACTTAATTTCAATCTTGCTCCGCTGGCAAAGCAAGGGTGGCGGCTAATCACACATCCCACTTCACTAGTGGCTAGAGTCTTGAAGGCTCGGTACCATGCAAGAACAACGTTCTGGGAAGCAAGCATAGGACATCAACCAAGCTATTGCTAGCGGAGTTTGCTGAAGGCAAAACCCGTGCTGGAATCTGGAACCCGATGAAATATTAAGAATGAATGATTGGTCCACATCTGGAAAGACAAATGGCTGCCCCACTCAGGTGGAGGCCTAGTTAGCACACCACCTCAGGCGTTGGACGAGAATGCTAGAGTGGCTGAGCTTATTGACCATGAAACCAGAACGTGGAGACAAGATCTACTCCACCAAATCTTTGCACCAAATTAGGTACATGAAATCCTGAATATCCCTCTTGGAGAGCTAAATGGGAGCGATTATCTGATCTGGCAGCCGTCAAAGGATGATGAATTCAGAGTTAAGTCTGCCTATCATCTTTCTCAAAGGCTCAATAATAACAGCGCTGATCCTAACTTACCTGGTAGCTCTAGCGTATGGGATGGCAGATCGGATAGGATTTGGGAAGCCAAAGCACAACTAAAAGTGAAGAATTTCTGCTGGAGAGCTTGTCACAATGCACTCCCTACGCGAGTCAATTTAGTGAAAAGGGGTATGGAGGTGGATGTTGTATGACCATGCTGTGGAGAGGCGTATGAGACTTCAACCCACCTATTTCTGGACTGTCCTGTGGCCTCAGAGGTATTGATGAAAAGTCCTCCGCGTGTTGATATAACTCAAAGGAAGACCCATGAGTTTAGTGCCTGGTGTCATGATATTTTTGAAAAAGTGGATGATGAGATAAGAGGCTTATTCATGACATTTTTATGGAAACTCTGGTATACCCGAAACAATTGGGTATTTGAGCGGAAAAGGTGGGATGTAGCAACACTAATTTTTGCCGTGATGGACAACTGGACCAGATTGTTAAATACTCTGAATAGGAAGAAGGGGGGAGGCACTCTCATGGGGACACTAAATAATTGGATGCTACCCTCAGCCAGAGCCTATAAAATAAAAAATAAATGTCAATGCCTCCCTTGCAATGGAGGATATGAGGGGCTTGGGGGCTGTTATAAGAGATGAGAAAGGTGAGATATTGCTTGTGGCAACTTCGGTACGGCAAGGTGATTGGGATGCAGAGATCTTTGAAGCCTGTGCAGCACGGTTTGGGATGAAACTTGCGACGATGCTGAGCCTAAAGCGAGTGGTGCTTGAAATGGACTAGCTTACAGTGATAAGGGCCATGAAGATGAAACAAATGAAGCCCAGTTATGTTAGAGCTTTTCTTCAGGACTGTATGGATGGATGCTATTAGTTTTTTTGACTCTTTCATTTAGCCATGTTAAAAGAACTGTAAATAAGGTAGCTCATAAGGTAGCTAAGTTAGTGCTCAACTATGAGGGCGTCAAAATTTGGATGGGTGGAGGCCTTACTGCAGTTTTAACTCTTGTAGAGGAGGACAAAAGCTGTATTGAAAGTTAATCTCTAATAGAATTCTCCCAGTCTGAATTTAAAAAAAAAAAAAGGATTTTTTGGCCTCACAACTGCTTTAACATTTTTACACTTTTAATGTAAAGATTCTATTTTATTTTAATTTAAATTTAAGTTTTCACAATTTTATGCATGAGAGATAAATTAGTTCTAATGCTTGGGACTCATGTGATGCATGAGATTTGTATATGTAATTGTTTTTATTTTCAGTTATATATTTTTTATTCTTTGATTGAGAAATTTGATCATTCTTATTGGGATAAACACATTAATGTTTGATAAAATATAAACTATAATATAATATTACATTTTGTAATCATTGTAATAATTGATTCTTTATTAATCGTTATAATGATTATTGAAAATATTAATGCCATTAGATTTGGAATTTCAGCTGTATATAACAATGAAAATCAAAATCATATATTATCAAAATGTTTATCAATAATTCTGGTGTCTTTAGTTTCATTGCCAAATTTTAGGTTATATTGAAAATTGGATTTTTTATTATGTATATTTTTTAAAA
>JAKOGI010000097.1:1235000-1250000 GCA_029747015.1 Carnegiea gigantea | reverse complement strand
GATAAGCTGAGAGGAATAATACTCAGATGGTTTGGTCATGTGAAAAGAAGGAGCGCGGACGCTACAGTGAGGATATGAGAGAGGATTAACATCCCAAGAGGTAAAAGAGGGACGGGACGACCAAAGAAGAGTTGGACGAGGGATTAGGGAGTACTTAAAATTGCACTACAAAAAAAGGGTACATATACAACCTATTATGACGGTGTTAAAATACTGTCGCTGTTGCTTACTAATTACTACAAGAATATATGCCTACATAATTAATTAAGAGAAGTTACTTATTTACAACTAGTAAAAATCCCACATAATTATTACGCGATGCCCGTCATAAAACTCTAAACCTATGAAAATGCATTGGGGATTGAGCTACAAATTTTTCGTGGGAGATTTGAGCGGGCACCAAATTTCACCTACACGGCGGTAAAATTATGGAAATTTAAAATTAAAAAAAGCCGAAATAATATCTAAACACAACCCAGATCGCATGCCTCAACCGACCATCCAATTCTCTCTCCTCCTTGCGACCTCTAGCTAATTCTCTCTCCTCTTCACAACTCTTCCCCAGAAAATCCTGTGCCATGGCTTCTTCAAAATTGTGATTTCTTCAATTGTGACCATAATAGCAGTATACTTGTCTCTGGGTTTTGTCGAAATTGCATCTTCGTTCTAATTGAAGTGGAAATTTCCAATGACTGAGCAACCGTGCGAAACTTGCTAGCCCTAATTTTGGAGCACAACTTCATTTAGCCCTCTGCATCTTGCTGGTCTACTCTCTATCTCCATAATTCTGAGTTTTTGTTTCAGATTGTGCTATTAGGGTTGGAAAGTAACATATGTTGTAGCCCTAAATTAGAGTATAATGTTTTTGGGGTTAATCTGTCTTGCTCTCTCTCTATTTCTCAATTAATTTGTTTCTTGGATTTGTTTGTGTGACTCCATTCTTGTGTTTTGTCATTTTTTCAATTGTGACCAAAACGGTAGTGGCTTCTCTCAACTTGTCTTCTGGGTTGCGTCTCTGTTGCTTCAAATTTCAGTGAAAGCAACCCTGCGAATCGTGGTGGTATGATCTCTATCTTCATAATTCTGAGTGTTTGTTTCAGACTATGCTATTAGGGTTGGAAAGTAACTAATGTTGTAGCCCTAAATTAAAGTATAATATTGTGAGGGTTAATCTGTCTTGCTTTCTCTATTTCTTAATTAATTTGTTGCTTGCATTTTGTTTGTGTGATTGCATTCTTGTGTTGTGTAGTTACGTTTAACCTAGAATTTGAGAGCTCGAATTGGAGGTCCTTGTTAGCTTTAATGGGTTCAATAATGGTAGTATATAATGCTGGCTTTGATGTACTGTCAATTGGGATTTACTTAATCTTCCCTTCTTTTTTGCTTTGTTTTAAGGTGTACTAAAACCCTTATGCATAATTGATTGTGGTTTCTGCTAAGTCAAAATCTCTTGCTTGGTTAAATTGTAATTATTTTAGTATTTATTTTGGGTCTGAAATATATGTGGTGTAGTTATCATATTATAATGTCCCCTCTATTTATGGTGTTCTTTTTGGGAGGGGGAGGGGTTGATTTGCTTGAATTTACTTTGATAATTGTGAGTTTCATTTCAAGGACGTTCAGTTGTTGGGTTATTGCCAATAGATATGGTTTAGTCATTGATCTGGGTATGGTTTGGTCAATTGATATGGGTCTATTTGGAAGCTATAGTTAAGGGCCACTAATTGATTTTGAAAGTTGTTTTTGGAAAGTTTAGCTGTCTGTCTCTTGCTAGAGTACTATCTATCTCCATAATGCTAAGTTTTTGTTTGAAACTATGCTATTGTGGTTGGAAAGTACAATGTTATTGGTGTTAATTTGTGTCATGCTCTCGTTCTCAATCAATTTGTTGCTTGCATTTGTTTGTATGAGTCGATTGTTGTGTTATGTAGATTCATTTAACCTAGGATTTGAGAGCTCAAATTGGAGGTCCCCGTTAGCTTCAACGGGTTCACTACTGATAATAAATAATGCTGCTTTGATGTTTTGTTAATTGGGATTTAGTTAATCTTTCCTTCCTTTTATCTTTTTTTTTTGTTTAAATTGACTAAAACCCTTATGCATAATTGGTTGTGGTTTCTCCTAAGTCAAAATCTCTTACTTGGTTAAATTTGATTATTATTTCACTTTTGATTGTGGGTCTCAATTATGGTTTAGTTATCATATATTCATATTATAATTTTTCCCTTGTTTATGGAGTTTTTTTTGGGGAGGGGGTTTGATTTGCTTGAATTTACATTGGTAATAGTGAGTTTCGTTTCAAGGATGTTGAGTTGCTAAGTTATTGTCAATTGATATGGTTTAGTCATTGATGTAGGTATGGTTTGTTAGTGTTTGTTTGAAAGCTGTTAGTTTGGGGTTGCTAATTAATTTTGAATTCTATTAGTTAGGGTTTATGATTGCTATGTGAATTCTATTAGTTAAGGTTTATGATTGCTGTTTGAAAACTACCTAAGCAAATAGTTGTGGCAAAATTTCTTCTATGTATGTTGTAATTGTGGTTTGCCTGTAATATTGGTCTTGGTTGACACATTGTGAAGTGGTTTATCTTGGTGCTGCCTGCCTACAATTTTAAGGATTTGGCATAGGATATTGGTGTTCAGCTTAGGATATATTATGTGATCCAATAAAATTGTTGATGCTCAAACTCGTTTTCCCTTGGCTTTGAGTTGGTCTGTTGGAGGCTTGACCCTCTAACATCACTGGGACAGAGAATTCTTTGATAAGGACTAAGTTTGGTGTGGCAATCTGCACCCTTTATAAGTGTCATAAATTAGAAAATATTGTCATATCCTTCGATGTTTCTTGTGTGTGATATAGTAGAAAACTAGGTTTTGAACCAGTGAATACATTAGAGTTAACTTTCAACAAATGCGATATTTAGAAAATAGTTTGAATTTGCTTGGAATGTTTATGTTGGGATTTACTTTCATGTTAATTATATTTTCAATAGGCCACAACTGGTAACTAATTGCGAATAATTATTGACAATAAGGTCGAACGAACTTTCTATTTGATAATCATGAATTCATCACATTTTTTTATTTTTAATTTTTTAATTCAACCCTAAGAGACAAAGAGCCTATTCGGCAATCAACTATTAGCTGCTAGCTTATTGTATTAATTGTTCGATTTAGCTGATTGTACTAATTGTTTGTGGAAAAGTATTGATGAAATTAGCTGTTTGCAATAAGACTATTTGGTAGAATTCCACTTGTGCCTATAAGCTGTTACTCATTATTATTATTTTCTAACATAGAATTGTTTTATTGCAAATTTATTTTTGTCAATATGACATATAAATTAAGAATTATATAAAACTGCATAACTTTATCCAATTCAGGTATATAGTATGACAATATTTTTGCTCACTATTAACTTAATTTGCTGTTTAATACTAATTTAAATTTATGTGACATAAAAATACTTATTAATCATGCACGACTAGCTAAAATTTAAGCCTATAACATTCACATTATTTTGATTATACATATTGCCAATGAATTTGAAATATGTACGCAAGATAAGAGTATGTGATCCCCAAAAAAAAAAAAAAAAAAATCCCTGATGGATGTCATCTTAAAAGAAGGAGGGGGCAAAAAAGCAGCCAAATAAATGAACAAATGAATGAATAAATAAATATGCCCCTAAGCATTTGATGTAATTTTGTCAAATACATTTTTAGTAAATTTTTAAGTGACATAAATAAATATGACTTTTAGCAAGGGATTGGAGTTTTTTGTGAATGACACTTGATGTACTTTTGTCGAAAATATCGGGTCAATATGATCATTTTCATAATAAATATCAAAAAGCTAATTGAAAAAGTTATTCCTCATTTTGAGGCCAAAAATATCTTTACACTAGTGTTAGGTCTATGCTTCGCATGGATTATTATAATTTTCTTGTTGAACAAATCTTTATGTGATAAATCAACATATTTATAATAAATATATTGTTAGGCAAAACTCTTGCTTATGTCTTCCAAAATAAATTAATATTTTGATAAATATAGTCTAGAAGTCCAATTTTTTTTTTGGGTTAATAACTGAAGTATACACAGTTAAATCCATGGTGTTGTTCAATCTAGTTTACGAAAAAAGTAATTTTAATTGTACTTATTTGTAACTGATTATTTAAAATATTTAATGAATCCATTTTTCGTTTAATTGTGAATGTACCAATCCCATAGATTTATAATAAGTCTTGAAACACTACTTGCATTCATTCTAATTATTCTTGAATTACTACATATTTACTAAATGACATCTCCTTTTTTATTGCTATTAATCAAAGTATCATTCATTAAAAAATTAAAATATCTCTTAGTTACAAAGTTTTATTTAAAAAATGGATCCATGCATGCATAATAAGTTAAAAGACGAAGCCTCAATCACAAATATCCATTAGGTGTAAAAGTTTGATTTAAAAAATTCAAACTTATCAATTAATATCATCAAAATGCTAAGGAGAATCAAAGAGTTCGTAGTCATTATGCATATTCTTAATTAATATTAGGATTATGACTGAAACTAAAAACTTTTCTTTGACGATCTAAAATGTTTGTAAATATATATTACGAACTACAATAAAATAGTTATTTTCAATCATATTTCCAAAAAGTGGTATCTATATATTCTTGACATCATGATTTTATCATTTTTATTTTTATGATATTAAGATTATGAATGCAAGATTTGTGTAAGGTTCTAAAAGATGTCAGTCCTATAAAAAAAAGGGGTACAGAAATTAAACTTGTTGTCTTAATAACTTTTCCAATACCTTAACAACCATCTCGTCATTTTTTATGTATCCCTATGATAATAGTACTAAATCGATAAATTATCCAACACTCA
The DNA here is from genome assembly GCA_029747015.1 of Carnegiea gigantea. NCBI lineage: Eukaryota > Viridiplantae > Streptophyta > Magnoliopsida > Caryophyllales > Cactaceae > Carnegiea > Carnegiea gigantea. The sequence continues at coordinate 1,245,105 of JAKOGI010000097.1, read as the reverse complement.
AAACATAATAAGAGTAATAAATTCCTTTGAAAAAATAATATAAGTATAAAATATAAAATAAAAATATTTTATGAAAACAACCTTCCTCCACAAATTATGAAAAGTAAATTTTGGATATTAGCACCAACTTGGCATATTACTGTTAAAGCATATTTTCGTAAGGCTTTCTTTTTATGCAGGGAGAAAAGTTAAAATATTGGAACTAATCCATGTAAAATAGGTTAAAAGAATAAGCCACAGTTACAAATATTGTTAGTTACAAAAATTTGATTAAAAAAATTAAAGTGCCATCAATCAATATCTTCAAAACGTTAAAAAGAATCAAAGGGCTAATAGTTATTTTATCCATTCTCGAAAACTAACATTAAGACTAAAACTTAAACCATTTTTTTGGGTGAACTAAATATTTGTAAATATATGTTAATGAAACTATAATAAATAATTAATTGAAATCATAATTTTTTAAAATAATATTCGTAATATTCTTGACCCATGATTTAACCATTTTTTATATTTATAATATCAAGATTATGAATATAAAATGTGCACATGTTCTAAGAAGATACCAATTCTTATTTTTTTAAAAAAAGAAAACTCGAAACACAAAATTGAACTTGTAATTTTAAGCACTCCCCAAATACAAAATTAAACCTATAAGTTAAATGCCTACATTAATTTGATCCAATTACTTTTGCTAATAAGTCTTAATTAATGCCTTAATCAACATTTTAAAAAAGAAAAAAGAAAAATATTTATATCCAATGAGTGATTGCCAAGTGTCTAAATATTATGTGATCACTCAATTTTAAGTGTAGTTAGATAGATAGATTATGATTTAGAGAGGGAGATGGGTGAAGATGTGGCATAGGCTTTAGAATGATTGGAAGTTAATTATGCATATGATTTTCCTTTGAAGTCTTTGAAGTGCCTTATTACCTTGAATTGTCAAAATTGAAGTTTAACCATATGTAATAAAAAGATAGGTTGCATATCACCTTTGGTTTATTGTAACTTGCATATTAGTCATTCCAACTACTTGGGCAACTATATTTTGCAATATTATCGCATCTCTCATTCCAACTATTGTTATTATTTTTTTTTTTCAATTCATTCTTTTGCATTCTGACTAATTAACTCTTTATTTTATATTGTCTCACAACTACATGTGCTCACTATTGGTTGACCTCAACTAGTTCTTATTTTGATATGCAATATCTTTCCTTCATCCACTTGGAGTACAATGCATACTGAAAATCTATGAACATGTTAGAGGCATAAAGACTGGACCACATCTTTGTCTTAAGTAGTCACACAAGAAATGATAATAGTAATGTTGAAGAATTTCAATAATTCAACTGAAACATAAGCATGTACATGTAAATGTACATGTATAATTAATTATTGAATTGAATTAGAGTACATATACATGCTATGGGACAGTGTCATTAATGAACAAAATCTCATAATTTGAGCATAGGGCTTTTCTAGTTTCCCCACCTTTAATTCCATGTCCCCACAATCAACCCAGACATGCTATGAGACAGTGTGACCCAAACATGCTATGACCTTGGCTCTTACGAAAAGGCCTCTAATACTTTTAGGATATGTTGGCTACATTGATATGTAATGTTTATCTTTAATACAATATGAAGCTCAAGTATGACAAGTGTTACTCCAGTACTGCAATGCAATGTTCGTCTTTCTTGTGTTTAATATTATCGAGATCGATTTAATATATTAGTTGTTTTATCTGTTAAGTGCAGATGGGTTTAGATTTTAATATTACACTTCTTTTGCACTATGGGGGAAAATTTGAAGAAATTGACAACTTCATACAATATGTGGGGGAGACTGGTTGTAGGCATATTGAACATGATTGTGATAAGTTGTCTTTGTTTGAGTTAGAAAGCATATTAAAGGAAGACTGTAGGTATGAGGGTGATGTAAGGGAGTTTTGGTGGCAAAGTTCTCAAAAGAGCAATGAGTTAAGGAGAATAATAGGAGACAAAGAGGTGTTGGATATGATATCCAGACTTGGCAAGTCCAAAACTGTCCATATATTTACCATTGATCAGACACTTGATGGTCTTGCAGTAGTGAGTCAACGATTTGTTGACTGGCATACAAGTATGACCCAACCTGCAATAAAACACATGGTGGCTCAATCATTGTTTACTCCAAGGCTTCATTTACCTGAAACTATAGATAATGGAGGGCAAAAGTCAAGTTTATCGACTCCAGTTTGTGGTGGAAATGGTAAGATAGTTTTAAATAAAAGAAGTTGCATTTCTATTGCTGGGTTTTCGTATTTTGCTTTTATGTTAGCTTTGATCTACTTTGATGTTGTGCGTATGCTTCAGTTCGTTTAAGAAGTGACTTGAATGCTTTCTTAGGCATCCTGTATTTAATTGATGCACATTTGGTTGTTTCCATTTTTCTTAGTCATACATTTTTAGTTAATACATAACAAACCTGGTCATTTCATTAAAGACATTAGTTAAGTATCATATTTGATTGTGAATTATGTTTTGTAAATGTATCCATATGACAATAAGTTGGTGGCTTTTAGATACTAACTAGATTTTCCCCGAATATATATGTACTAGTCAATGGCACCTAGCAAGCATTGGATGAGCCTTGTTAATGAGCGCCTTAATCCAGAGTATGAGAAAGGCGTCAGGGAGTTCATAACATTCGCATTTGGCTGGTTAGGGAATGATATTAAGGTTATCAAATGTCCTTGCGTAAGATGTAAAAACAGTAATGAAGATCAGTATTCAGCTGAAACTATTGAAGATCATCTTATTGCATATGGAATCCTTTCGGGTTATACATTCTAGTCCCACCATGGAGAAACAGCAGGCGAGAATCAATTAGAGTCTGAGTGGTTAGGGTTTCATGATGGGAATGAAGATGAGTTTAATGAAATGGAGGCAGAAGAAAATAAAATAGATGATGAGATTGATGCCATGTTAATGGAGAGGTTGCAAATGTTCAATGATTTGTGTATGAGTGAAGTTGGTGTAGACTGGTCCAGAAGCATCGAGTTTGAAAAAGAGGCCAATGATTAAACAAAGAAATTCTATAGGTTATTAGAAGACTTGCAACAACCTTTATATGAAGGATGTAAAGCTTCTAAACTGTCCACAGTTGTTAAGTTACTTCACATTAAATCTCTTAGTAGGTGGAGTAATGAATCATTTACAATGTTGTTGGAGTTCTTAAGAATGAGTTGTTACCAATGGAGTCATTGTTAACTAATTCTTATTATAAAGCAAAAAAAATCATTAAGGATCTCGGTCTTTCTTATACCAAAATAGATGTATGTGTGAATGATTGTATGCTGTTTTGGAAAGATGATGAGACACTAGATGCTTGTAAGTGGTGTCATGCGCCTAGGTGGAAGGATGATAAACATAGTGGAGAAACCAAGAGAAAGAAAAATGGCAAAAAGATACTGGTAAAAATGTTGCGTTATTTTCCACTAAAGTCAAGGCTTCAAAGATTGTTTATATCTTCAAAGACAGCATCTCACATGAAATGGCATCATGAATGTCGTGTTCAGGATGGTATTTTGAGGCATCCAGCTGATGCTAAGGGATGGAAACACTTTAATGAGACTTATAAGAAATTTGCTTCAGAGCCGCGTAATGTAAGGCTCGGTCTCATAACTGATAGTTTCCAGCCTTTTTCAAATGCATCTACCCCGTATAGCATTTGGTCGGTGATGCTTGTTCTATATAATATGCCCCCTTGGATTTGCATCAAGCAATCAAATTTTATCTTGTCTATGATCATTCCTAGTCCAGATGGTCCTGGAGATGCCATTGATGTTTATCTCCAACCTTTAATCGAAGGACTGAATGAACTATGGGAATTTGGTGTGGAGACATATGATGTGTCAATAGGTCAAAATTTTAACATGCATGTTGCTTTGATTGGCACGATCAATGATTTTCCGGCTTACGGAATCTTATCTGGTTGGAGTACAAAAGGAAAATTAGCATGCCCTTGCTGTCACAAGTTCACTCATTCCATTAGATTGCCAAATTCTTCCAAGCAGGCTTATATGGGCCATCAAAGGTTTCTTCCTAAGAAGCACACTTGGCGGAAAAAGAAGGATTGCTTTGGAGAGATAGAAATGAGAGAAGCTCCTGTGCCATTATCTGGGGATGATATTCTTGAGTAAGTCAAAGATCAAGAAAGTATTCCCTTGTCCAAAGCAGCACATGTAAAAGTAAAACTTTCTTATGAACAAAGGGGAGATAATTGGAATAAAAAGAGTATATTTTTCAAATTACCCTATTGGAAAACCCTTTTGTTGAGGCACAATTTAGATGTTATGCACATAGAGAAAAATGTGTGTGATATCATTATTGGGACTATCATGAACATGAAGGGAAAGACCAAAGACAATGTGAAGTCTCATTTGGATTTGCAAGCTCTAAATATAAGGCCGGAATTGCACCCTCGCCGGAAGGGGAATAAACTTAAGTTACCTCCTGCTCGTTACATTTTATCTCGAAAGCAGAAACAAATATTGTGTGAGTTTTTAAAAGGGGTGAAGGTGTCACATGGCTTCTCATCAAACATATCTAGGTGCATTAATTTAAAAGAGCTTAAAATCTCAGGATTGAAGAGTCATGATTGTTATATCCTCATGCAACAATTACTTCCTTTAGTCTAACATACAGAAATCCCAAACAAGGAAGTAAGTGAAGCACTCATTGAGTTATGTACATTTTTCAAAGTGTTGTGTGCTAAGACATTGAGAGTTGAAGACTTGCAGCAGATCAAAGCTCAAGCTCTGAAAACTCTATCAAAATTAGAGGAGTTGTTACCTCCTGCATGCTGGAATGTAATGTTGCATTTGATCATCCATTTAGCTTATCAGGCTTTGATTAGTGGGCCCATGCAATACCATTGGATGTATTCGGGGGAACGGTGTCTTTATGTGTATAAGTCGCTTGTTGGGAATAAAGCTCACCCTGAGGGTTCTATTGCTGAGGCCTATATTGCAAATAAATGCATGACTTTATGTTCTAGATATTTGCACAGTATTGAAACAAAGTTCAACCGGCTTGAGAGGAACTATGATGGAGGTGCAAAGTCTGATAGAACTCTGTCTATCTTCGTGCATGCTAGAAGACCTGTAGGAGCTGCAAGATATATTGATTTGGATGCACTTGAGAGGGAACGAGCTCATATGTATGCGTTGAAGAACTGTGAAGAGGTCCAATCATTTTTTTAGGTACTAAAATTTAATTTTATTATAACAACTTTAACATTGTTTCTTAAACATTCAATAATAACATCACACTTTTATTTTGCAGTGAACATTCTGACATAATGGCAGAAAGTGGCGTACAACAATTTGGTTATGAATAAGATAGACATTTCGTGTAATGGTTCAAAGAAAAGGTGAGCAGATTTACAAAATAAAGTGTAACTACTCATATTAGGGTCAATTTCATTGATAATATGTCTAATTCATTTTATATGATTCTTAGGTTGCAAAGTTGTGCAAGGAAGGCAAGTGCGCCCATGGTGATGAGATGTTGTCATTACCTCGTAGTCCTACTCCCTATGTCAAATCATTCAGCGGTTACATTACCAATGGGTTTAGGTTTCATATTATAGACCGTGACAATTCATGACAACACAGAACAGTGGGGTCCTTATCGTGGGTAATGCTGTTGATGGGTCTGGTGATATTGAGTACTATGGTGAGTTAATTGATGTAGTGATGTTGGAATATCTTGGGGGAAACCACATCGTCTTTTTTCATTGTAATTAGTGGGATGTGCTACAAAGAGTTAAAGAAGATACATTCGGTTTTGTTAGTGTTAATAGCAAGCGACGTTTGAAAACAAATGACCCATTCATATTGGCTAGCCAAGCATCACAAGTTTTTTATGTCTCTGATATTGCAAATAAGGGCTGGCGTGTTATAGTGAGATTACAACCTTGAGATGTATATGACATGAGAGTAGAAGGAAGAAACATAGACGATGATGGCAATAAGGATGGACATGCGACTAATGGAGCTTTCCAAGAAAGCGAGTCATTTGATACTCGCTTACTTACATGCATCTCATCTGAAGACATAGAGTATTCTACTTGTTATCCAAGGACTGATATAGAACCTGAGATGGTTGATATACCTTTAGTGACAAAAAAAAAGAAAAAAGAAAAGTTCTATAAAGCGGTATAACAAAGCTTTTTAATTTTCTAGTCACATTTTGGGTGTTGTGTGCATTATTTCTATAATCTATTGAAGCTACTGCAATAGTGCTAAAGATTACAATATTCACTGATTGTGGTCATATTTAAATGTTTAGGTAAAATGGCATGTAGAGATGACAAAACTTTGAAGCGAAGATTCATAGCACCAGGTGCACTGGGTTGTAATCACACTCCAACATCAACACTTACTCCAAGGTTTTCTTTACAATGACCTTTACATATATAACTCTGTTCATTATGCTTTTACTAACATAATTCAGTTGCAATCTAAATTAGAGGAGTTGTCTTATATATTTGACAACATATTTAGACTTATGATTTTTTTTTTTTATACTTTAAGGGAAACGTATGCAGCTGAATGTCATGAGAAAGATGATCAAATAAGAGGTGTGACTAAGAAGGTAAAAAATGCTACGCGTAACACTCTACAACCTCTATCTAAGATGGGTGACTCTGAAAGTCTTCATGGTGCGAAAAACACACAGCAGGCACTTATATCAATTGGTTCTGGGACTAGCTATGGCAAAGACCAAGGATCTAACATTGGAAAAGATCATGGTTCTGGGAATGATAAAGATAAATCTGCTGCAATCATGAAGCCTACTGTCTTATTGTCTGCAAACAATGCTCTTTCTTATACTCAAATGGAGACGGTTGTTAATAACGACACTTCAAATGGTAAGAGATACTTAACAATAGAACGTCACATTTCATTTAAAAGATTATTAATTTATTATCTTATTGATTCTGTAATTTTGGTTGTTAGTGTTGGGAAAGATGAAGGTGACATATCTTCACCAACAATGAAAAGAAAAAGGAATCTTAATGCTAGACCTCGAGGCATGAATTTGGTGAAGGAGGTAGCTAGGCTAAAAGATCGTGAAAAACTTGGAGTGGAATTCTATAACAATGGTGTTGTTGGTGATAATTCTGAAGTATTTTCAAGGCATCTAGGGAAAATTGTTCGTGATCGTACGATGTGCCCCATTAGAGTCCATTCTTGGGATGAGATCCAACCTGAGTATCTACAAACCATATGGGCTGTAGTAGTGGTAATGTATTGGACTATAATTGGTGTTTATGTGTCTAACTTTTATCTATCATCTAATGTGGTATATATGTTTAACTTTAGTAAAAGTTTAAAGGTGGTGGAATTGAAAATTGCAAAGTTGAGGTAATGAAGCATATGAAGAAACTCTGGAGGAGTTGGCGAGGCAGTATGCAACATATTAACATTAGGAAAGCAAACAGTCTTCAAGCTGCTCTGAAAAAGCGACCAAGGGGTATGCTTATGGAGGATTGGGAATGGCTTGTTACAGAACACTATTCAGATCCCGAATTTTGGGTAATAAAATTCAAATTATCAACTGTTATTATTTTGAATATTCACTTTTAGTTTGAAAATGCATATCTTTTTCATGTATCTTCATTAAAATTCTTCACATTCGCTTCTTTCAACTAGACTTAATTTGATTGCCAATTCAGATCAAGAGTACCCAAAATTCAGAGAATAGATCTAACTTGAAGATGCCTCATCACTGAGGTAGCAAGCCCTTAGGCAAATCATCTATACTGAACTGGTAAGAGCATATTCAGTATTATTTGGCTGAAGGTAATATGTGGTAATATGTTCATGTCTTGAAGAATTTTATCTGATAAAAAGGGAGCAAGGAAGGAAAGCAACCAGCTATCACAGAGATCTTCAAGGCCACACGAAAAGCAAAAATGGGAAATTTAGAAGGCCAAGATGCAGAAAAATATGTATAAGCTCTTTAACTTAGCTTATATAATGGGTAGTGTCTATTCTTCTCACTTTAAACTACGGTTAAGATATTGTTTTTCACTCTTAAAAAATAGGAGGAGATCATTTCTATAGCAGAAAAACATCCTAAGTTCTCCCAATTTGAGCTGATTAAGAAATGTTTTGGGCCCCAAGATCATGATCATGTCATTTGCTTTGGCCATGGAGTGACACCTAAAGATGTTCGGGGACCGCAACCGAGTAAAGCTGACCTGATGGCAGAAATTCAGCAAAAGAATGAGCAAATTAACTCATTAACTGATCGTGTGGATGCTTTAGAGTTAAACCATCAAAAGAAAATTGAGGAGATGAAAACTGCTCATGAGGTGCATATGGCTGAAATGAAAGAATCTCATCAGTAAGATATGGCTAAAACAGAAGATGCTCATCACAAGGGCATGGCTGCTATTGGTGATAAACTTGAATTACTTATCAAATTAGTTCTTCACCAAAGGTCTCATGAGATGCACTCGTCAGGTATGTACCATTACTTATTTTTCTCTTTTTTGGGTTACTTTTCTTAATTACTTTCTGCTTCTTTCTACTTTAAGACCCTATTCTGATCTTCTCTACAATCTTATTATTTTTCTTCTGTTATCCTCTTCTCCTCCACACTTAATTTTTCCTTTTCCATTTAATGTGGCCTTACTAATATACACATGAATGCAAGCCCTATCTTTGTTGTATTTGGCAGTAGTTGGAAAAATATGAGAATGGTATCATTGTGATTTTTGAGTATATATGCCACTCAACTATTTGTGGTTGTTTCATTTGGGTTGAGCATTTGGTCTTTGTGATGTTCCACTTGGTTTGAGGATGGTATTACTATTAATCATAGTTATTTCTTTGATTGTGGATGTAATTTACCTTGAAATCAGGTGGGCAAGCAATGATTTTAGTTGTTGAATAGCTATCTGTTTGGGCTGTGAATGCTGCTAGTTATGGAGGAGCCCATCTTTATCACTCGTACATGGAGTCTTCTAATGTTTGGTCTGTCAATGCTGCTAGTTGCAAGCAAACGAAGCTCTAACATCTGCTTATATTGCTTGCAAGTTTCTTTTTCATGTTATCTTGTGCTGATATGCTCGAATGATCTGCTTCTGGTCCTACTGTTGTTCTTCACTTCTCTTCTTCGTCTTGCTGTTCTTCTTCGCTTCGTCCTGCCGTTCTTTTTCTTCCCTGCTACAGAACATCGGCCAGCCATTTTGTCATTTTATGGCTTAATCGTGGGTGACACTGACAATTTTGGCCATTTTGGTATTCTAATGTCATTGATCAATAATTAAAATCTTAATGGCCTGAGATTCTGTATTTCCAAGTTGCAGGTGCTTCTATCATGTTTCAACCATGCTAACGGTGCATGCTGGTGGAGCTATCAACAAGTGCCTGGGTAACTTGAATGTCCATGCACTTCAGGAGTTCAGGTCTGAAATGAAAGCTTCACTTATGGTTGTTTATTCCAATGTCAGATAGTTTTTATGGTTCCTCGAAAGAACTTTTTTCTTAGTGATACATCACCATATGATTTAGATATCGATAATACATGTTTAAACTCTTGTGATTGATCTTGGCTTCGCTTATACTTGTTTGTTGTAGGTGGCAGGATTTGGATGATGAAGTTGGGCAGTTCATTTATTTTTTTAGAAAATGCATATATTTTGTTAAGAGGAGCCTTTTATGCAATAGAACTTTTGAGGTCTTGTATAGAAACTAATTAGTTTAGAAGTTATCACTTCCTACAATTGAGCTTTTAGGTTTTGTACAGCAACTATTCATCTGAGCAATTTACAGGTTGCTACTTCAATTCATAGCCTCATATGCATAGGAACGTTTGGGGTTTGTATTGAAACTTATCATTCTATATATAGCTAAGATCTCCTAGGATTCGCTATTTCCTTACGCCTCTGTTGCTAGTTAATTTTTTGTTTAATTTAATTATACGATTTTTTCATTTGGCGGAATATGCTAGATATGTATAATTTTTTTTCTTTTCGTGTAGTATGCCATTCAGAGCAATGATTTACAAAATATAATGTCATAAGGGCTGCACAAACACAT